>BPLR01011994.1:0-91511 GCA_021605095.1 Caerostris extrusa | reverse complement strand
GTTACGTATTGGTTGCGCAACAGCCCTCCTGGTGAGTTAAGGCCGTTCGTCGCCGCGGCCGCCGCCCACTGGCAGATTTCCGAGACTGGATGCTTTCTTTTATTGAAATAATGGAAAGTTTTCTCAGTCCTAAGCCATGCAGTAAATATTAGACTGACCTACAATTTAGTGCGGAGTCCTGAACTTCATTTCGCGAACACCCGCTTTCGCATCGCTGGGACCCTGAACCCGAAAAACCTGTGACACTGAAAACCTCCCAGTCAGCTTCCCATATCAGAACCCTAGGAAGCGGTGTTGTTAAATCAACATCTTTATATCGCATGAATAAAAAAAAATTATACCTTAGAACAAAAAAAAATGTAAAAAGGTAAAAATTCAAACATCGATAACAATCATTTTTTGATAAAATGAACGCAATTTCAATCAACGATTTTAAATGCAACAAGAAGAAAAAAAAACTTTTATTATTAAAAAAAAGAAATAATCCTTTTATTATTTGAATGATTAAAGGCATATTAAATTAATATTTTTTTTTTTTAAAAAGCCTAATGCTTACATTATCAGGCAATATATTCAATTTTATCTTTCAACAAACATTGTTTTAAAAAGAAATGTCTTAATAAGTACCAAAAAGAATGCAGTATATTTATTTTAAAAGTTACTACATAAACGAGAGATAAAAATTAAATCATTGAAGGCATTACCTTTAATATATTCTGCGATGTTCAAAAATTTAAGAATAACTACTCTTCGTATAATGGCTTTCACCTTTTCAATGCTATTTAATGCACTCAGAAATTATTATGTAAAAGTTTGCCGAAGCAAATATTTGATAAACTCGTTCTTTTTTTGAAATTTGAACATCATAAAAGACATGATAATTAAAAGGTAAAAGCACACATCTAAAACATCGAAGATGGGAATTGAAAATCAAATGATGTTAAAGTACGTAAATTATTTAAATGTGGCATTTATGAAAAAAAAAAAAAAGACATTACACTTCATAAATATGCATGGGATTAAATATTTGGCTTAACGCATAAAATTAAATTATTAATGCATATCAAAATTGAACCCGAAAATGTATTTTTTATGTTTACACATTTGAAGAAAAGGATTATTTTCTAACTTCGAAAATGTAATGCAATGGAGATAAAATTCATTTTAAAGGAATGTTATGACATACATATTTAATTTAAAAAAAAAAAGAACATATGAAAAATGATTGTTACGAAAATGTTAGTTTAAATATGTACAGATATATAAATAAAAATAGTACTTTTATTCCCTTTGATCTTTAAATAGTATTTATTTAATGCATTCAAAAAAAGAACTCTGTCAAAAACATTGACGTTCATTTATTGTCTCAACATTCACACGCATCAAATCAAACATTTTCATCGCAAATAACTCCTAATGATATTACGATAAAAACTTCAAATAGATGGTATATAATATTTAAATATATTAATTTAGTAAGTATGTATATTTAATTTATATCAACATAAAATGGCATCTCCATAGATAGTCACATGAGACTTTAGAGCAACGATGCACAGACGTGTAAAAAGCGCCATATATACGCATTGTAACGACACATGTACACACACACATACATATATATATATATATATATATGTACATGATCGTTAGTATGGAACAGCTATATTACAACTTCTATGTAAGGAAATATATATACATTTTGAATTTTGGGTTGAAAAGAAAATTACTGACAAATTTTTAAAATTATTAATGAAAAATAGTATTTTTTTTTCAAATAACAGTTTCTAAATGAAATTTCGTTAATTCAGAAATTTCATATGATTAAATATGCAAATTTAATAAATATTAATTGTTAAATAAATATTGAATATTTTAAAAATGAGACAAAAACAATAGATGTAATTTGCTAAATAATCTGTTTCATTTAAATGTTATTTATATATTTTTTGAAAATGAAAAAAAAAAAATAAATAAAAAATGTAACTTATTTGTTTCGAGCTGAAACCATTAGAGACCAATAAAGTTATAATTTTTATTATTGCAACTGTGCTTCTTCCTACACACTGGCAGGAGTGACCCCCTGTGGTGTTCTGTAGAAATAGTAAATAGGCCTCGAGACTCTCACCGAAAACAAAGTACAGAGTAACCTGTACTCCCGCTGAAAAAACGTTTAATTTATAGTCTCTCATCTCGAGCGGAAATATATTCCGCGCATCCGGGCACATTAGTTACAGATCTCACCGGAAGGGAAGTATATTTCGCGCACCCTGCGCATAGCCGAGTTTCGGGTTTTCGACTTAGAAGTGGAATCTGTATTGATCCGTCTTTAAATTGTATGTCTCTAATTGTATGGGTAATTACTATATAAGGGGAATTAATTTTTTTTTTCAATTTTAATAAAACAATTAAGTCACGCTATATAAAAAAAAATGATTAAAATATTTCCTATAAGCAATAATTAATACAAAGTTTAAAAAAAAAACTTATTTATATAGTATTTTAGTTTATATCAACCCTTTTATGAAATTTTATAAAAAAAAATTGACGTAAAGATAAAACAATAGTGATAAATCTCTCATTTTATGCAACAACAATTATAAAAATAAATTGAACTGCGTATCGCTTAAAAACTAAACAAATCATAATTAGAAAACAAAATACGAGAGTGACATAGGAGAGTTGAAGTTAATTAATCAGTTAATTAATCTCATTACACTTTCCAGAATCTCCGTGTAAATTTCCCTTCGCGAACCAACTTAACTATTTCAATAAACAAACGAACAATACGATCTGTCTCCTTCCTTGCAGAGATAATCTTATTAGATTTCAATTAGATTCCGTTCGCAGAACGGTTTAGGTAAAACGAATCTGCGAATCTTAGGGTGCGAATCTTAGGGTGCGAATCTTCTAGAAGTTTCGCTCAACTTCTTGTTACCCGTCACCAAATTTAATAAACAATTAGCGCCTCGCGAGAAAATTCTTTTAACTTGAAGCAACAGATAAAGTTGCTAATTGGGAAAAATCGCTCGGCTTGCTGCAGGCTTTATTTAAAGAGTTTTATCTCGATTTGTTTATTTTATTTATTGCTTTTTTAATTTGGTAAGAGATTTAATGAAGGGTTAAAACGTAATGTAGAAAAATAAAAATGGGTGCAATTATTGATTTTAATAGTGTGTTACAGCGATTAAATTTATTTCGTAAAAATAATTTAAAAAAAAAAAGATTTATCTGAATAGGATTTAAAAGAAATTACTGAGATAAAGCATTTCTTTAAATTGAAATTATTCAATTAGTGACAATTTAGTTTTCTTTTGTTAATGAATTTGATTAGTGATTGTGTCAATTTGTTTAACATAATTTGATTGATAAGATCAAACAAAAAATATAAATTAAAGAATTTAACTAAAAATCAGGTTTTGTAGATAAAATTTTTTTTATAAATGTTGTTTTGACACCAGTAAATTCAATTTCTACATGGTACATTATTAAAAGGAATTTTCAGTCATTATGATAATCTCAACCCTTTTCTAAAAGCAACGATCTGCAACAGTGAGGCCTGATGGTCAATTGACTAGTCCTCTGGTCTTTGGTACCACAGGCTTCAGGTTCGAATCCTGACGGTGGCATGGGTGTTATATATATATATATATATATATATATATATACATAATTTATTTATTATATAAGAAAATTCTCAAAGATAATAAAATAAATAAAATGTAAATGATTTCATTGCAACAAGAACTTTAAAATATACATTAAATAATGCTATCACATACATTTGTTGAATTTCACAGAATTTTAAAAATATATTTTTTTTACTGTCTCTAAAACAATAATGTAACCGTGCTGCCTCTTACATACTCACAAGAGGCCCACATTTTCCCCCTTCAGAAGAAATGGTCAATAGGCCTTGAGACTCTCACCGAGAGAGAAAGCAGAGTGCAACCTACGCTCCCTCTGAGAAACGTTTAATTTACAGTCTCATATCCCGACATGAAATATATTTAGCGCAGTCCTGCGAATTAGTTGGCCTACAAACTCTCACCGGGGAAGACGTATATTTCGCTCACCATGCGCGTAACCGAGTCTCTTGTTTTTTGCTTAGAAATGGTGTCCTTCTACGAATCTATAATTATATACCTTTAAATGAGTTAAATCATCTATTTGTATGTGTTTGGTGTTTTTGTGTGCGCAAATAAAACTGTGAGTTCTTCAATTTATGCCTCAAATATCTCAATCCAATCCCACCCAGTTACAATCTGGTTGTTTAGTCTGCACAATATAATAATATATTTCTTTAAACTTTAATAATACGACGCATCTTCTTTACATATTGTGAAATTAAGAAAATTGAAAAAGATTTAATATTAACGCAATATTTATGAAATATTTCATCACTATGCACACAAGCAAAAAAAAATTATACAAGCAAGACATTCTTTTTCTAAATATTTAAATACCTTTTATTCTTCAATTTTATAATGTCGTAATATTTTATTTTTATAATTTTCTATATGCTTATAAGCACAAAAATAATTACTTCACAAAATTAAAAAAATTTCAAAAGCATGAAATTTTACGGATTAATCATAATTAAAAAATGTTGTTTCAGTACAGTAATTTTTCCTGAGTTTAAAAAACATAACTCGTATAATGGGGAAAAAAGCTCTTCTATTTTGCTGAAGTATACAAGTATAACCGGAAAATTAGATATTTACATGCTTACTAAAATAATCTGTGATAAATTATGTATTAATTTTGAAGATTCATTAGAATAAAAAAAATATTTATTAAAATATTTAATTTAGTATAATAAAACGATTAGGAAATTCCTGTTTTTAAAATATTTATTGGCTTTTTAAATATTTGATTGACATTTTTGCTCTTGTTTCAAATGGTGATTTTTTTTTTTTTTTTTTACAATTATGTATTTTGTGAAATTTTAAATATTAAAAACGCAACTTTAATTTAAACTAAAACTTTAAGTTATTTAATTTAATAAATCAATGTACTTATATTCAATCAGTATTTTTAAAGATTAAAGCTATTTGTCAAATTTTTTTTTATTAAATAAATTAAATAATTAAAGATAACCTACTTTATTCAAATTACAACATCATCAATCTTTGATACTTTTTCAATCATTTAGCAATTTGATACTTCACCTGCGCCATATAAAAATATTTGACTTTTTGCATTTGACTTCAAATGACCGCGGCTGAAAAAATACACCTGACACGTGATATCGCAGTCCAAAAACAGCACACAAAAAATTCTACTATAAAAACGTTTCTAATCGTTTTTAGTTATCGTAAATTAAAATTAGTTGTAGCAATCGTAGTAAACGTCAAAGATAATTGATTTATAACTTTGGAATAAAACACCATTAGAATCATATTATACTACCAATTTCTTTTTGCGTTTCTTTTAAACAGATTATAGTGTAATAAAGTATTTTTTTTTCCGTATAAGAAATGAGTTAAGTTGTTTAATGAACTAATAAAAAATATATGTTTTTTTTAGATGATACAACATTTTTAATTGTAATAAAATATTTTATTCTAAATAAATTTACAAGTTAAGTATAAAAAATTTACTAATTTCTTCAACTCACGTTAGGAAAATAAGCAATTTATTTTTAAAATAAAAGACAATTTAAAAAAAAAAATTAATAAATCATTAATTAATTATAAATTATTTATTATTTTATAAATTATAAATTATTAATAAATTATTAATTAATAAATTTATTTTTAAAGTAAAAGACATAAATTCATTTTATTTATTTTTAAAATGAATTTAAACACATAAATTCATTATATTTATTTTTAAAATAAAACACATAAATTCATTTTATTTTTTTAAAATAAAACACATAAATTCATTTTATTTAATTAAAAGGCTATTATTGTAGTATCAATAAAACCAAGTTTTATTATTTATAATTAAATGTAAAATAATTTCTGAGTTTCAGAAATATTTCAAATAAATTAAGTACTAGATAATCAAGATTTCATTTAAAATTATACAAATCACGGGTACTTACGTATTAACGGTACCTTGGCGACAGACTTGGCGGTTTTTAAGTGTCGCCAATCTTTATTATTTGGAATAAAAATATTTTGAAAGCGTTTTTGATTTTAAATGAAGTGTTTCATATATATTTTATTATTTGGAAAAAAATTTTAAGTCTAGATTGGCGCCAAATCTGTAGCTGCGGTTGGCGCGTGTGCTCTTTATTGGCGCAACTGTCGGCAAGGTACCGTTAATACGTAAGTACCAAATCACGTATGAAGAAAAATTTACAAGCATTCTAAAAATGTTTTTTTAATTAAATTTAAATTTCTTGTCCCTTTAAATACTATTAAACAAATGTACTGTAAGCAAAATTATGTTTTATTCCTCCTATTTAGTATCTCAAATAATATTAATTTAAAACTGATATTTCTAAAAATAATAATGTGAATGACTTTATTAGAAAAAGTTGCAGTTACTAATAAATGATGTTTGACTAAAAGATAAACTATCATTATTGTAAAAAAAAGAGGGGGAAAAAAAAAGACAATCCACTATCGAACAAAATCCCCAAGCACAACAGAAAGAAGAAAAAAATCCCTTCTTATATCCCTAGAAAAGTAAGAAGTGTAGAATCCCGAAATCAGTCCTGACCCAGCGGAAACCCAAGAGGACGTCGATAATGGAGAGCGCATGCGCAGATGGAGGGGGAGCGTTGGAATCCCGGGAAAAGGAAGAAGCTCCGGTGATGAAGATAGAATTCGCTCATCGATCATTGACGGAATCAACGGCGAAATTTTTACGTTCGCGTCACTACTGCCTGGCTCGGATACTGATAACGAAAAATTGATGATTTTTTTCCCCCATTTATTTGTTTATTTATTTCGTATATGACTTTGTAGGAAAATTTCTGAAATATTAGGGAAAGAGGAGTTTTCAGAAAGGAAATGCAAAATTGGGGACACTTATAGATTTATTAATTTTTAGATATCGAAGTTAAATAAATAATTTTTCTTTTTTTTTGAAAATTGCGAAAACGTGTATAGTTAAAAGAACTGTTTTAAGTTTACCTTTTCTTTTAATATATATAAATTTTTGAACTGCAGTATTAGATGTTAAGAATTTTGAAACAAAATAATATGAAATATTTATCTAATTTTTAAGTTAAGAAAACTGTGAAAGAATACAGTAAAAATGCAATTTTAAAATAATTAATAATAAAAATTAACTTTATATTGTCGCATTTCTTTAGTACATTAAATCAATACATGTTATTCGCTTTCTTATTTTATTATTTTGTTTTTCATTATTATTATTATTACTATTATTATTATTATTATTTTTTGCTTTTTTATTTATTTATTTAAAAAGTAAATCAAAGTACATTAAAAGTATTAAAAATGAATTAAAACTAAATACATAAATTAAAATAACAATAAATGTTTAAATGTTGACAAAAATCTAAAATTTATCTGAAAAATTTAAAAATATGGAAAAAGTAACTAATGTAGATATAACATTTCTAATAAATAATGCAGTTTTTATTAAAAACATTTTATCAATTTTGAAATTTTATTATTCTTTAATATCCGAAATACATATTAATAAATTAAGTTAGAAAAGTTTTCATGAATTATAATTTGCTGTAGAGAATGTAGTCAAAATTTAATTTACTTTATACATTTAAATGTGCTACTTTAAAGTAACCATTGAATAAACATTGCGTATAAAATTAACATGGTGATGGATATTCATTCATTCTCTTTGTATCTCGTCAGCTATTTAACTAAAGGAATATTACACATACACACACACTCACTAATAATAATGAATATCCAAATTGACACATATTATAGAAGATATAAATAAATAAATAAATAAAAATATATATACGTATATATATATATATATCTTCTATAATATGTGATGTTAATTTGGATATTCCTTAATAATCGCTCTGTATCTCGTCAGGTATTTATGACGTAATTAATGCGTTTATCTAAAGGAATATTATATCTATCTATATATATGTATATTAGCTATTATGTATACAACTATTATATATATATATATAAAATTTAGCATTTAGCATAAATTAATTATTTGAAATCTTTTACAATATATAACGTTAATTTGGATATTCATTATTGTTATTTTATTTCTATTTTACTAATACTAGCTTATGTCAATTTTTTTTTTCTCAGCTATTCGAATTTGTAAATTATATCAAGATGTCAATAATGGTACAAAAATTATATCTCTAAAGCTGTATAATAGGAAGACTAATTGATATTTTTAACAAAAATATTAACAAACCACGTTCTATTTAATTGACTGATCAGATGGTGACAATATTCGTAAATATTATAGAAAGATATATTTTCTTCTCGCGAAATTCTTGTATCACACTATAGTACAATAATGAAAAATATGTGAAATAAATTATTAATTATATGTTTTAAGTCTTCAGAACATTTTGAAAAGAATCAATAAATAATGCATATTATACCAATTTTGGTATTGTAAATATTGCATATTATTCAAAATTGCATAGAATATAATTAAAAAGGGAAGCTGAGGATACTGATATTAATAAGTTTATTGAAGTACTGCTATTAAGTGCTGAAATTATACAGCAGTCTCTAACAGTAATCACAAATATACAAATGATTTCTAATATAAGCGACTAAAATGAAATTCAATCCAGAGTATAAATCATTGTTCAATCCTTATTTAAACAAAGCGATCTTTTCCAATAACATATAAAATAGTTTGGGGCTAGAAAATCCAAATTACATGGCAATCATTAAAATCAATTCACTAAACCTTAGTAAATCACAGTAAATGAAGTTCTACACTTCTTAATGAACTCAATACATTGATCCTCGATTTTTAAAGACAATAATCCCTCAATTTACTCGCCCGATTGAACAATTTAAGTAGCTCCTACAAAAGCAAGCCTTGCTTGTCACGTCCCTCAATAAATAGCCTTTGGGGAACAACCTCTCACGCTCCGCGCATCCAGCGAAATGGCCCGGGCCATCAGAAGAGGGCCATCGGTCACAATTTTGCAGGGAGAAATAAATGCTTAAACCCGAGCACTTGGCAGGCCATAAAACAGCTGCCGTAGACTTTCACACGACGCTTTTTCCCTTTTACTGAACGAACGATAAATTTGCCCCGAAAGGGTCGTTTTCGAATTGGGAGAACGAAAACAGACATTGATGGGTGTGCTGTAAATTTTTCAACGTCCTAATGAACATGGAGTATTTTGGAATTATGTTAGATGTAAATGGAGTTATATTATATTTGTGTAGAAAAAAGGCCCGACTTGTGGCTCAGTGGCAACGTGCACCGCTGGTGAGCATTAGGGCGGAGATTCAATCGGTTTTGTTGTAGACACTGTTTTAAAAAACGAGGAGGCTCGATGGCGTTCATAATGTTCAGCATCTTGCCACGTTAGTCCGACAAACCTGGTGAGAGTTTTCCGGGTTTACTCCTATAGGGTACTCAAATGCGGTCCCTAAAAGTTCTCTTCAGCGTCACGGACCCAATTCAGAGTGAAAACAAGAAAGATGCACGATGATGAGGAGACAAAAAAGATGACTCGATGACAGACTCGATGGCATTTTTGATGCTCAAAATCTAGCTAGTCGGACTTGGTGTGAGGTTTATGAATTTTTCCTATACGATACGCAAATGTGGGGTAGTTTATCCTAAAATTACTACTGGAAGACACTGCCTTCCTTCTTTAGCCATATGAGTCTTCTACCTACTGGTGCTCCATCACAACAGAATCTGTACCTTTCCTTCCATGAGTGAATTATTCATGGAATCCTCACTGCAGACACTGAGGATTAGACACAACAACAATATGTAAATAACGCCCAACTCGCGGCTCAGTGGCAACATAAGCTGCTGGCATACAGTCGTTGTAATCCCTGCTTTCAAAAACGCTGAAAGGAGTAATACATATGGTGATGTGTAAAGTGTGTTGTCAATGTGATTAATGTGTGCGACACTGTATATAAGGTGTCTTGCAACAATAATCAGGCTGCCTAGTGGGAATTTTTGGGGTTTTCACAAATATACAATTACCTCTTAAAATTCTCCGGAAAGCAATACCTTTTATCTATCGTCCGTCGGTGAGCTGTTCATTGCATGCATCAACGGCCCTACGATGTTCAATAATAAAATAAAAATATAAATATAGATTTTAGGATGTTAGTTCTATGGAAAATTTAATCCAAGAACTTTAATTAATAATAAATGAAGAAAATAATTTTTATGAATGATAACTTCTTTATTTTTGAATTAATGAGCATTTTAAATTGATTTTCATTTTCAATTACTGAGCACTTTAATTTAATTAACATTTTCAGTTACCGAGCACTTTAAATTTGTTAACACTTTCAATTAATGAGAACATTAAACTGATTAACATTTTCAATTACTGAACATACATAGCAAATCCAGCGTTGACCTGGTTGGCTACGAATGGATTGCTGAACTGCATCCATATTGTGTCACCCGAATTTTGTCATTTCTCAACCTTTGGTGGATAAAACTATCTTCCAAATTCCTCGAACAAAACGGTAGGAATTCCAGGTTTACGGATTTATCGTATCCATATCTAATGCGAAACACAAGGACTTTGGTTCGGCTTCATTTGTCGGGTTTAAACACAATTCCCTCAATTCAAAAACTCAGCGAGGTGTACATCAGTTTAATTTCTTAATATTTTATTGTAAAAACGTCATTTGTGCAAGAATGGTAAAAAAATTACATATATGTTTTTTTATGATATTTAATCTTCTGTCTACAACCCGAAAACTATTATAATCTTCTGACAAAGTTATATCTTACCTACAGAAAAATTATGTCACAATTTTTTAATTTTTTATCAATGACTTAAAGTTTAAAAGGGAATTAATAATTTATACAATTTAAAAATTTGTCAAAAATAGAGCGATTGTTCGACAAAAATACTTTTAAAGATTTTTGCATTTTGTTGAAAAAAAATAAAATGCTTTGAAATTCAATTCTACATTTTAATTAACATTTATAACAAATAAAGAAATGATATTTTTAAATTTAAAATTAGATTTCAGGATTTGAAATCCTCTTAGATATTTCATTTTTTTTTTCATATTATTACAGAATTACTCTTTAAAAGAAATTAATGTTCTTCAACTGGAAAATTTATAAAAACTATACAAAATAAAAGAAAACAATTCTAAAACTAATTTAATCCTTCCGAAATTTCAATTAGGAAATAAGTATAAACATTTAAATCCATTTCCAGACAAAAAAATTGATTAATATTATTTGAGAATAAATAAATTAATGAAAATTTCTTCATTTTAAATTGAGGTATAAACAAATTAAATATGCCTGTATTATTGTAAATAACTGTATTACGATAAAAAAAAAAAAACACTGTGTATTTATCCATGAAATTAAAAATTGATTATTTTTAGTCATATTTTTAATTATATATTTAGAAAATTAACAAAATATAATTTAGTATTTTACATAAAATGCAACATATAAAAATATCCTTAAATAGTATTAAAGTATTAGTAAATTAAATAATAGTTTTTAAATACAAATTAAAAAAAAATTCTCTTTTGTAAATGTGAACGTAAAAAATGCTAAATACGAATTAAAATTGTTATAACATTTTTTTATTTTTACTTTTTATTAACATTTTAATACGAAGTACCGATAAAGTTTAAAAACAAACATGAATTCTTTTTGTTTTTTTGGAAATGAAAATTTGTACATTTAAAGATTTTCCATTTTGATGAAAAATATTTCTACAAATTATTCACCGCATTTCATACATTTAAATTTTACCATTTACTTTAAAGAACTGAATTCTAAATTTTTACCTAAGAAAGAAACAGAAAATTACTCTTTTCTGTGGGAAAAAGGCAAATGGAGTCCTCATTTGCAGGCAAATGGATTCAGCAAAAACTGCTCACTTTTGAAGATGCGTACTATTAAAGGGAATTGCTTTCATGCAAACCCAAAGTGCTGAGTTCTGAAACGATTCGCAAAATGGCCTCGAAAGTTCAAAAAAGAGGGAGTGCTCAGAAATGAAATGTAAATTTTCTTCATAGAACTCTACGTTTTCAAGTCAAGTCGAAGAAAACACAAACTATTGGAATAAATCGTTTGTTTTTAGGAAAACGTAGAACAAACGATTTTATTAATTCAATTCCATAATTTTAAAATATTATGGGGGAAAAATATTTCTTAATAAATATTTTTAATATTATCTAAAAATATTTTAATATTATCTAAAAATATTTTTTAATATTATCTATAAATATTTTTAATGTTATCTAATTATTTTAAAAATTTCTTAAAAAATTTTTGTAAACATTTTTTCCCCATTAATTTTAAAAATTATTCCCAATAATTTAAAAAACTATTCCCTATAATTTAAAATTATTCCCAATACTTGTTTCTCAAAATTTTAAAAATTATTCCCCAATAAAAATTATTTTTCAATAATTATTCCTTCAACAACAATTATTCCCCATATTTTAATAAATTATTTTCCAATAACAATTATTCCCCATAATTTTAAAAATTATTCCCCACTACTTATTCATATAATTTTAAAAATTATTTCAATAATTATTCTGTAATAAAATTTAAATAAAATAAATAATGTTATATAAAATAAACATAAATATTGAAACATTGAAACATAAATATGTTGTTGTATAATTACAAAATAAATAAATATGCTGTTGAAACAGTTAACAAATGTTTTTAGCTCTGGTATATAAAAAAATTATTGACCCATCAGATATTTCAATACAATATTTATATGTTTTTAAATGATTTTATTAAATAATTTAGTTCTCAAAGTAATATTTTTTATTAAAGCCTTTCTAAAAAATATTAACTACATTTCATATATTTGGAATTTCATATATAATTAACCTTTTATTTTATATAATTAAAAGTTTGTATTTTATCATAAAATCATTAAAAGACAAAGTAAATTGTTTTCTGATGTAGGAAAAAACAAATGCATTTTAGAAAATGCTAGCCCCTTTAAAATTCAATTTTTTTTTTTTTTTTTTTTTTTTTTTTTTTTTTACAGGACAACATCTACGGTGTCGGATTATCCTAAATGATCAAGCTATACGATTACGCTCAAACAATTTCAGAAGTTCTTTAGAAAGATGGTAGGGGAAAAAATTATCCTGATTTTAGAACGTTGCATCTGACCATTAGGCAAAGTAAATTTAGGCTTAATGGTCAAAGTGCATTTGAATAGAAAGTTTGCTCTTTAGAAAACCGAAGACTAAATGATTTTTATAAAATAAACAATATTTTTTTAAAGCAGCAAAGGCAAAAAAAGAAAATTTGAGTCCTAGATAGAAGAACTGCAAAAAGAGTCCTGCTTTTTAAATGATCGTCAAACATTTTTAATCCTATGAGTATAAACATTTTATAAATAAATTATTTTTAAATAATTTTCGAAATTTGTTTCATAAAATAATATTTTCTTTTTAAACTTTAATTATTTCATGATAGAAAATTTTTTGAAATTATTTATTGCATTTTATTTAACTAAAATTTATCATTATGTTGATAGATCACTATATTAAAAATATATTATTTATTAAGTAAGTGAATTCTAGATTTTATTATAAAGGCATTATAAAATTCCCAACTACTCTTTTAATTTTAATTATTTCATGATACAAAAATGCTTTTTAAAATTATTTAAAGTATTTTGTTTAACTCAAATTTATCATTTTATTGATAGATCAATATATACTAAAAATATATTATTTATTAAGTAACTGAATTCTAGATTTTGATATAAAGGGCATTATACAAATTGACAACTGCTTTTAATTTTAATTATTTTATAATGCAAAAAGGCTTTTTAAGATTATTCATTGCATTTTATTTATCTCAAATTTATCAATTTGCTGATAGATCAATATATTAAAAAAAAAATATATTATTTATTTAGGAACTGAATTCTATATTTTGCTATAAAGGCATTATAAAAATTGATAACTGATCATTACTGAAAAAATATATATATAAACACATTTAGAAAATATTGTTTTTTAAAAGCTTGTGAAACTTGAAAACTTGAATCGAATTTTCAAATTTTGATAAAGAAAAAAAGGACTAATACAATAAAATGTTCAGTTCAACTTGACTGTGAAGCATCACAGAAAACCAAAACTACAAAACTCGAATTATATCAGCCGTTAATTTGTTTCAAAAAAACAATTTTATAAATTCAACGAATTTTTTATAGCGTAAAATTTAAAAATAAAAAGCTATGTCGTTGTGGAAATTGTTGTCAAATGAAATCATCCACAGTATATACAAAGTACAAAATAAAATCACAATTGACTGCTTTCTTCAAGGTTTATGATTTCGAGGATTTACGCTAGAATGATACTTACTCTCAGGCGAGTGAGTCTATTTTTAAATAAGGTAAAAGAAATCATTAAATATTCAGTTGTGCGTTTTGATTCACAAATTTTTCTTTCTTTCAGGGATTTATTCTAGTTATGTAAGCAATTTTTCCCTTAATAAATAATAAAATATTTTAATAGTCAAATCTTTTTATAGGCAAATTTATTCCGAGGGAAAATTTAACTAGCAATAAAATAAGTAAAAAAAGAAAAAAAATTATTGAATTTATGGTCTGTTAATTTTGTTAATTTTTAATTGCTAATAAAATTGTTTAAGTAAAAATTATATTTTTCAGCATGACACTTTTTAAAAATTTAATTATAAATATTTTTATTATATTGTTTTTTTTTTTTTTAAATTTACAAGTAAATTTTCTTAAAAGTAAAATTTTTTTTAAAAAAGTAAATAAACTAATAAACTAAAATTTTTATTAAAAAAAAAGTAAATAAACGAAAGTTGCAAAATAAGTGTTTTTAAAAAAAATAAATAAACAAAATTTTCAAAATAAGTATTATTTTAAAAACTTTAACAAGTATATTTTTAAAACTTTACAATTTAGGTGTTATAATTAAAATAAATATCATATATTTTTATTCAAGCTATGTCTAATAAATAATAATTTAATTTTAATAAAAATAATTAATAAAAATAAATAGTTAATTTAATAAAATTAATAATTCATTTTTAATAAATTATTAATTAATAATAATTTTAAATAAAATTATTAATTTTAATAATTTTTTTATCTTTTGTCCTCTCGAAAATGAAGAAAAATGTCAGAAACATACTCTATTTTTATCTCAATATTTTAAAATATATTCGTAAAAATTATTAACAGACTAATAAAATGAAGATGAAATTTATCATTATTTAACTCATAATTTTTAAGTATTTTTTCATTTCATAAGTTTATTGAATATCATCAGTTTAAAAGAAAACATAAAACTTATTTTCAGGACACTTTGAATTTTTGTTACATTTTAGAAATTATATTTGTTATTCAAAAATAAAAACATGGCCTCTTTTCTTTCTTTTTCAAGATATGAAGAATAAAAAATTTAAATGGGATACGTTGCCAGGGTAACGGGTTTAGCTTCGAGAAAACTTTTTTATCATGATGATTTTTTTCAACAACTACAAAAATGACAAGTGAGAAAATCCATCCAAGATATATTTTTATTTTATTATTACTTCAAGTTTTGACGTAGAGTTTATGTTTCCATGCATATATTTCAAAGCAGTAATTATATTTTCATCAAAAAATAATAATGGATTTAATTTTATTTGTTTAAGAATTTTTTTTAATTATCACATATTGTTCTTCAAAAATACAACTTTACATTTATCATCAATTATATATATATATATATATATATATATGGCCTTAATGCTTTAGTTAGATAGGTTTAGTAAAAATATACTGAAATAAAATTAGCATTCCTTCCATAGATTGTTTTTAGTTTAGTTTAGGATTGTCAGTCGTATGCCCAACGTTCTACAGTCATATTAGACAGAGACCTGCGGTTTTAAAGTGGATTCCGGTGACACCGAGCGCTAGTCACTCTTCCATCATGTCCCAATAATAAGCAATACTGAGTATGAATAAATATATTGTAAAATAAAAAATAATAACAGAACTAAAAGTATTATTTTTTATCCGGAAGGTACATGTGAGAACGTTTTATATATATATATTCCCGGTCTCATATGACTGTTTAGAGCGTTAGATGTAGGGCTAAAAACCCTTACCCCATAAAAAGAAAACATATCCTGTCTTGAAATCTGCCAGTAGGCAGACGGTCTACCAGCCCACCATGGGGCTGTTGCGACACTGATGATGATGATGATGATATATATATATATATATATATATATATACAGAAAGATAGAGAGAGAACAGTTACAAATTAATAATAAAATAAACATTTGTTTAAAATATTGTCTTAGTAAATATTAAGTTGATCTGAAACCTTAATGTAGTTGGCCCAAGTGAAAAGATATGTCAAGTTAAATATCGACTATAATAAAAATATCAATCAATACAATTATTTAATTTATATATCTTAATTGATATTCAAGGCAATATATAAACAAAACAATATTAATAACATTGAAAATGATACATTTTTTGAGACATTTAAAACCACTTTGTCATCAAATATTATGACTCAAATGTTCATCCACATATCGCGGCGTCCTTCCATTCCATATTATTTTACATCCCACAAACTCTTCATCCATTCTCGTTAGGGTTTGGGATAACATTTTCACATACCCAATCCTTTAAAACTATCGATTTCCACCCACCTAATCGATTTCAATTATCTTTAATCTCTATCGGAACAAGTCACGAGCACGACCTTTTCTCGAGCGGGAAGCCCTCAGATATGATGGCAATCTTCCGCATGAGTGACTTATACGTCTCGGACATAAAATGGTCTGTTGCCATGCGTGATCCACGTACACGAACAAGAAATGATCAAACATCGGACTTCAAGAAAAGAATTATAAGTTCTTCTTTTTTATTATTCATTTACGGCGTTTCCTGCCTTATCTATGCGTAGAACGATTCATAAAAATTATTTCTCAGAATGCAGCTTAAACTATCATCAATCTTGCACCGAAAATACGGAATCCGATGAGAAACCTATACAGAAAAAAAAAGTAAAATGCCTTTGAATTTGAATGTGGTGAAAATTGTTGTTGTTGTTGCTGAACTCGAACAATGAACTTGTTGTGTATTCAGGTGGCGTTTCTTAAAATAGAAAGGAAAGAAATTGCAATTTTATTTTATGCGAGTGTTTATCTTACTTGGATATATATAAAGGTTTCAAAATTTCGATTTATATATTTGAATATTGTGTTTAGCCAGTAACTGATTTTTTTCTTGTGATAAAAATTCACTAGGTTAAATAATCTATGTCTCAATTTGACTGTGATTGTAAAAGCATTTGAAGTGGGGATTTCTATTTTTACAATAAAAAATCCAAATTTATTCCCCGTTTTAGAACATTGTATATTTGAACAATATTAAAATGTTCGTAGCTTATATTTCAAAAGTGTTCTGAGCTTATATTTCAATACCATTAATTTAGCTTACATTTTAATAATAGCTTATATTTCAATGTCATTAATTTAGCTGAAATTTCAATGTCATTAATTTGGCTTTCATATTTTTAATTTAGAATGAGCCAATAATTTTTCTCATAATAAAAATTAATGCTTCAGAATGAGAATATTTTTATAATATCTCATTAACAGAACTACGTTAATTATTTTAACAAAACAACTTTCTTTCATTAGAAATACATTATCAAAAGTAACAAAAATGTTACTCCACAAAATTCTCGAACATTTTTAAAAATCTCTGTATATTAGAAAATTAATAATTATCAAAAATATTATAAAAATTACATATTATTGTTAAAATTATATATTGTTAATAATTATTAAAAATAAATCTAAACAAAATAAAGGTTTAAATTATTAATTTTCAATTCATAAGCTTTAATCAAATATTTTTTATTACATTTAAAGTAGAAAACTTATCTGAAATCCGGCCAAGAAATCACGATAGGCTTTCCTGAAAATTCTTAAAAAAGGATTTCTTAAAAGAAGACTTATAGAAATTCTGGTAATTAATTACATAATAAAGAAACTGAAATCTGCTCGGCAAATTTCAAATTATCATGTGTGAACATTCGAGAACGTATGTATAAAACTCAGGAATATAACAATGTTTACTAATGCAAGAGATATAGGAAACAATTGATTATTATTAGAACTACTAGAATGGCCAAATTCAATAGTCACATTATATATAGCAATATTCAATACATCAAGAACTTCATGAAAATGAATTGTTCAAGAATCTTTCAAAAAAATATTCAAAAGTAAGATAAATGTCATCGTAAATGAAGAATGAAGTATTCCCAATTCTACAAGAAACGTTATCACATTCAATACCCTAAAGAATATAACAAAGTTTGAAAAAGCTAAGCATAAATGAAGAATTAAGTATTCCAAATTATATATGAAACGAGAGATTAAGAGGCCCAAACTACCATTTTCCTCCAAAATTTGCAATGGAGTTTTATTTGCTTGACAATCATTTTCGGATAACGTCACGGACCCCTAACCAGGACAACATCATGTTCACACATGATAATAAAAGTAAAATATTTTTTAAATCAATGATAAACTTATCCATTGGAATGCAAGGGAAAATACATATTTTAAATAGCAGTTATAATTACAGAAATTGATTGAACGCTTGTCAAGAAATTCTAAAAAAAAAAAAAAAAAAAAAAAACGAAAACCTATTTCAAACATTAACCCACTTTTTTCCACGTTTACGGCAGCGTGTCTCTATAGCCAGAGGCATGGGAACAGCACACTCAAAAGCATTTTTTTCACAGCCAATCAGAAACTAGTTCCTCATTTGACTAATTTGCAAAACGAGAACGTGTTAAGGTGATATGCAGAATACAAAAAGAAAAAGTCAAGGAAATTAAAATTCATTTTTACTTTCAAGTATTTCAGAAACGTACTGTATTATTTGATGAGATAATCAACAGCAATCATACGCTTATGAAATAGTAATTTAATTGCAGCCAAAAAGAAAGTCGTTTCCAGAATTCAGAATTTAAAACAGGTTCAGCATTTTATAGAAGAGTTGTCACATATGCCGTCCAGTATGTTATGAATGAGGCAAACTATGAATTTCGTCAAGGGTCTAAGATTTTTATTTTTTAACTACAATTTCTTTTTCTTGACCTACTCAATAATATAAATAAGAAATACAATTTTAATCGGCTGGGCCCATATACAAGTTACAAATATTTAGAATTGAATGTAAGAACCAATCACATAACAGCAATCTTAAAAAAATAAAGAAAATTATATAATTCAAAACGATTTTCTTTTCTTGAAAAATCTCATTTTCACTTTTTGATATGAAATTGTCTTTGCTTTTCACCAGATGTTTTTTTTTTAGAAAAAAATTTACATTATCTTATTATTTAATTATATAATTATTAGCTCACGAAAGAAGTTTAAATAAATATCATGCATATAAAGCTCGTGACAGAAATTTAAAAAAATTAGAGGGCCAAGGACACGAAAAAACCCCGCCTCAATACCCCGGAACAATACCTAAAATTTTATGGGTAATAAACTCGGCAAGAATAGAAAATGATCATACTACGATGTTTTCCTTAGTGGCAATCAGATATATGGTTACCAAAATGGTCAATATCGATCAATTTGAGCTTGATCCAATATTGTTAAGGGTCAACCAGAGATTGAATGGCAATTCAAGAACAGGGAGGCAATACTAACATATTTAATGAAATTGAATATTAAATTTATGAATAGCTCGTGAAAGAAATTCAAATAAATATTATGTATATAAAAGCTCGTGAAAGAAATTATTAAAAATTAAAGAGTTTAAGGCAACGAAAAACCTCGCACCAAAATAATATCCATAATTTTATAGGTAATATACTCTGCGAGAATAGAAAATGATCATGCTACGGCGTTTATCTTAGTGGCAATCAGATATATGGTCACAAAATGGTCGATATCGATCACTTTGAGCTTGACCCAATATTGTTAGGGGGTCAACTTAGATCCAGTGGCAATTCAAGAGCAGAAGACAGTACTAACGTAGTTAATAAATTGAATATTAAATTTATAAATATCTCGTGAAAGAAATTTAAATAAATATTATGTATATAAAAGCTCTTGAAAGAAATTTTAAAAAAATTAAAGGGGTCAAGGACACGAAAACCTCGCCCCAAAACAATATCCACAATTTTATAAGTAATATGAACTGCGAGAATAGAAAATTATCATGCTACGTTTTCCTTAATGGCAATCAGATATATGGTCACCAAAATGGTCGATATCGATCACTTTCAGCTTGACCCAATAGTGTTAAGGGTCAACTGGAGATCGAGTGGCAATTCAAGAACAGGAAGTAATAGTAACATATTGAACATTAAATATATAAAAACCTTTATTTTCATATAAATAACATAGACTGAATCATAAATTTTGCTGGAGTGGAAATCAAAAGATTATTATGTTACGATGTTATCTGTACCGGATATTATATATGTGGTCGCCAAAACGGTCTATACTGACGTCCTATGGGTTGATCAACATTGTTAGGGTTCGAATAGAGATCAAGTGGTGAATTGAAAAAAAAAAAAGGGTACAATAAAAATATATAGACAGCTTTAATAAATAAAACAAAACTTTATTGAAAGCTTCAATAAATAAAACAAAGCTTTATTTAAATCTTTAATAAAACATATTGAAAGCATTAATAAATTAAAACAAAGCTATACTGAAAGTTTTAATAAATAAAACAAAGCTGTATAGAAAAATTTAATAAAATAAATGTGATAATCTTAATGTAATAATTCATCAAAGGATTCGATATTATGCAAGCTAGTTTGAACGCACTGTTACTGTTGGGCTGCATCACATATTAAAAATGTAATTTTGAATTTTTATAATAACTCATTTAAAAATTTGAGCATTTCGAGAATTATTATGCAGCATCTGATAATTTTACCTTTTATCTATACATTATTTTCTCATTTTTGTAGAGCACGACTTTTTACAAAAAATTTTCCACTAAATTATACATAATTTTTCTATGATTTATAAAATAAAAAAAATGAGAAATAAAGAAAAAGAAATATCCAAATATAAATCTTAAAAATAAATACGATTTTCAATAATTAATAATGAAACCTTTTTTATTTAAATTAATTAATGAGAAATTTACAATTTGCTGCAAATTGCTTACGTTCTTCATAAATAAATATCATAAAAAAATACACAAATTTAATTAAAACAAAGTTCAGCGACGTACGTATCGGGGTTCAGATTAATTAAATCTAAATTAATAGCATCATTTGCGAGGAGATATAATGAGAATTTCTTATCGTTTACTGGATAAATTAATTTAATAATCTTATTAAATCGGAAAAAAAGGGCATCTCAACAAAAAACTCATAATTAAAGATTTGCAATTTTTTTTGTTATTAAAACTTGAAAGATCTTTATTGACTTAGCGATCGAATCTCTTTGTTGACTAAAGGTATAGAAGCCTTTTCTTATTTGTAATAAAAAAACAATTAGTCGAAGAACAACATTTGATTTGATATATTAATAAGTTTCTATGAAATAAATTGCTCTATTGTCTCACAAAACTAAATTACGATTTCATTTATAGAAAGTTAGCAAAACACTTAAGTAACAGATGGCTTTCTTTCATGTTTTTTTTTTTTTTTGTAAGGTAAGAGAACTAAAGTAATTAAAGCCTAGAAAAGAAAGTTATTTTTTTAGGATAGGTATTTACGAAAGTAAAGTTAATTCAAAATTAATGTTTTCACATGTCAGATAAAATTATAGTTGTAACTAATATTTCAACAGATTGTTTAAAGTTACTATTTTTTTTTTTTTCTAATGCAGCTGGCAAACACTTGGAGTTGTCTCGGATGCCTTAAGTCGTGTATGCCTTAAGGCAAGCTCTGCACTTGCGCTCTGCACTCGACTTACTGTACTACCCTGTAGGAGCGTGCAGCTTGAAGATAAGCTACGGACGCGGAATAACAATATCCCCGCAACGTTCTACGATCATGTTAGACCGGGACCCAAGGTTTAAAGTGGATTCCGAATCACTACAAACATCCATGGTACCGCCGGGACTCTAACCCGAAACCTGTGGTGTTTAAAGTTACTATTAATATGAATATTGTCGTACCCCTCGTGGAAGGAGGGAAGGGGGCAGCTTCTGTTGTGATAGAGCACCCGTAGGTAGAAGTCTGACTTCTGCTCCCTGTCGTTGAAGAAGGAGGAAAGTGCCTTTCGGGAGAACTTTTAGGGGAAACAACGCCGTTTTGCTCATCATATGGGAGAAAACCCGGAAACTCCTACCAGATTGTCCAAATAACGAGGCAAGATGCTGAATATCACAAACGCCGCCGAGTTTCCTCGTTTTTGAAACAGTGTCTAAACAATGCTGTCAGCGGATTGAACCTCAGCCCTAATGCTGACTAGCAGTGCACGTTACAAGTGAGCCACGAGTCAGACATGGATATAGATTATATTTTTAAAAAGTCTCAAATACTTTTGGAAATGTATGGTGGACAAATCTTGTTAAATCTCTGCAATATTTAGGAATATTGCTTCTTCTAAAAATTTAAAATTGTTTGAAATAAATAAGCACTTATTATTAAAAATTTTATTTTATAGATATATCTTTCAGTATTTGCAGATTTCCACATCAATGATAAATATGACTAAAATTTAAAATATCTTTTAAAAAATGGCCATGATTATGTTTTATTTATTACTTAAATACATACACTAGAAAGTAAATAATTTTTCAAATTTGCAAAATGAACATTAAATATAGTATTTATCTATTTAAATATTTTAAAATACAATATAAAAAATAATGTAAAAATAAATAAATAATAAGAAATATAAAATAATAAATATAAAAATACTAAAGTAAATATTATTTTACTGCCCTATTTTCAGATGCAACATATAACTTTTTTTTCTTTCAAAAAAAATGTAGATAGTGATTATTTTAACTATATTTTCTCTTATATGATATATGTTACGTATTTATCTGATTTAAATATTTTAAAACTATAAAAATTGTATACGCAATTTAAAAAGAATATATATATATATATATATATTAAATTCAAGAAATCAATGCGCAAGAAAGATTCGAAAACACCCAAAAAATATTCAATGCCATTCCAACGTTTTTATTAAAAGCAAATAAACAAATTCCCCAATCCACTGGCCTTTTTTTCCTTTTTATTTTATTTACTTTATTATTTTTACTGCCCTATTTACAGATGCAACACATAACTTTTTATCTTTTAAAAATGTAGGTAGTGGTTATTTTAACTTTGCAAATAAGTTTTCTCTTACTACGATATATGTTGCGCGTTATTACATATTTAGCTTATTTTCATATATTTTAAATCAATAAAAATTGCACGAACTTTAATATATTAAATTCAAGAAATTTATTTGCAAAAAAAGATCTGAAAACCCGCCAAAATAAAACATTCAATGCCATTCCAACGTTTTTATTAAAAGCAAATAAACAAATTCCCCAATCCACTGGTATGTTTTCCTTTTATTTCATTTACTTTTTTTTTTTTACTGCCTTATTTACGAATGCAACATATAACTTTTTATCTCTTCACACGCAAGTGTCGAACAAAAGGTTACCAAAAACACCAGCTTTTTTTCTTTCAGGATAGCACGTGAACTCAGCAAACCACAAAGGTAAATCACAGCACAATGTTAGGCGGAACCGTATAACATACACCCACTTACAGCATATCCGAACAACGGAAAACATCACGATATGTGGAAGATTTGCATAAAATGATTGTTTATCTTTTTGGTGACCTTGAAGTTCAAATATAGATGCACATACCTTTATTTGTATCCGGAAAGAATATATTTTTTTAATATGTTTATACTTTATGATGGAAAATATTCTTCATACTTGCAAAATGTTAACAAAATAATGCAGTATTGAAAGTGCTTGATCATAATAATTTCTTAGATAGATACTTTTTAAAAAAAAAAATTAATTTAAATATAAAATAATATAGCAAAGATTTATTTTTAAAAAAGCAATATATATCATGTGCAAAATTAAATAATTAAATTACCAAAAAAAAAATTTAGAAAAAAATTAATTGAAAAGTAATAGGATGAAAAAATTAAAAATTATGATGTCATTATTGTAATCAAAATTGTTATTATTTAAACTGAAGCGTTTTAATTTTTCGTGACAAATTTAAATATCTTTTATTTTTAAACAAAAAGTTATAAAAATTACAAACGATAAAATGTAAATTTCTTAATTGAACGAAATTAAGAGTGAATTATTTTGGTTGTAATTATCTAAAAGTTACAAATAAACAGACCTTCTTCTTCCTTGACGCAACAGCCCTATGGTAGGCTAAGGCCGTCTACCTATTGACAGATTTCGAAATGTTTTCTTTTTATGGGGTAGGGTTTGCTGACCTAAGCATAACGTTCTATTACAATATTAGACCCGGATCTACGTTTTAAAGCGGATTCTGAACCACTACAAATATCCATGGCAACGCCAGGGTTCGAACCCGATACCTATGGCGCAGGGCTCCAGAACGTTAGTCACTTGGCCATAAGGTCCCATAAACAGATCTGTTCCATAAAATATCAAGTACTTTGCCAGAAAAAATGAAGAATTATTTTGCAGCAAAACTAACACAGCAAAGTAATTAAAGATATAAAAATACACAATAATTTCAACAAAGAAAATTATCTTATATAAAGATGATTTTCTTTGGATTTGCGTTTCGAAATATAAAACTGCAGTTAATTATAAATGCATATTAATTACAAAAATAAATGTATGCATATTATTAAGAAAATAAACAAACTTTTCATTTATAAGATATTTAAATAAATATAATTAGCATCTTTATAACTAAGACAAAACAATATTACTAAGTTTAATATTCCAGATTTAATTCTTCTACTCAAAATATTATTTATATGTATAAAATTTAAACGAAATATTCTGTTTTTGTATTAATGATATATAAGTTCAGCCATTGTTAAAAAATATTTTGAAATCTAATAATAATAAAATTTTTAAACTTAATCAATTTTTAAAAATATTGTTTAAACAACATTAATAAGTTCAGAAATTTGTTTTCAGTAATAAATAGGATATGAAAATTTAAGTAATGCGATTAAAAATTTGATTTTTAACATTTAAAGCCTGGTGGTTTAAAAATCAAATTCAAAATATCAACAAAAGAATATAAGATGCAATGTAACATCTATTTTTTTATATACTATAGTAAATTAAAAAAAATAGAAGAAATTTAATAATAATAATAAAATTTTTAAACTTAATATATGTTTTAAATATATTGTTAAACAATATTGATAAGTTCAGATATTGTTTTTAATAATAAATAAGGTGTGAAATTTTAAAACAATGTGTTTAAAAATTTGATTTGTTATATTATTTGCTCATTTAAAGCTTAGTGGTTTAAAAACAAATTCAAAATATCAACAAAAAGAATATAAGATGTAATGTAACATCTATTTTTTTATATAACCTCTAATATAGTAAATAAAAAACAGAATAGAAGAAATTTAATAATAATAATAAAGTTTTTAAACTTGATAAATGTTTTAAACATATTGTTAAACAACTTTAATAAGTTCAAAAATTGTTTTTAATAATAAATAGGCTAAACATTTTTAAAAAAATCTGATTTGTAATATTATTTGCGCATTTAAAGCTTGGTGGTTTAAAAACAAATTCAAAATATCAACAAAAGAACATAAGATGCAATGTAACATCTTTTTTCTTTTTTTTAACATCAAATGTAAATAAAAAACAGAACATACTATTTGATCAAGAAAAAAAAAAAAAAAAAAAAAAACTCCTCCAAACTCTTCTTTGGGCAGCTCTAAGCTACAACAGGTATTTCGACTAGTTAATGCCTACGGGTGCATAACGGTTGAGGTTCATTACGACGACGCATTCTCCTGTGACCTTGATCGCCATGAAGGTCACCTGCACACAGACCTTCGACTCTGGGGTTCTTTTGTGCCAGAGGATTTTTACAGTTTTTATTCTCCATCGCAGTTCCACTTAATTCCACTTAACAATACAGGCGCACAACTTAAAAGATTAATTATTCACCCAAAGAAAAAAAAAGGAACAGGAAATGTTTAACCAGTTTAGGAACACCCATGTTTCAAAAGCTACCATTGTGAAATCTTTGTGTTTGGAATTAAACTTTGGAGTTGATTGTAATTGATGAATAAAACCTTTTTTAATGAACCATTATTCGAATTCTAAAAAGAAAATAGTTTTGTTATTTGTTATAATGGGTAAGGGAAAAAAGATTTTCATTGTTATAATATGTTATTAATGACTGAATAAAAATATGTTTTTGATTATTTTTGTTATAATGCAACCTTTTTTTTTCACTTACCTAGCATTTAAAATTTCTGCACGGAGTCTATACTGGAACGTTAATTATTAATTTGTTAATCCTTAGCACTGCTTTGGGAAAAGAATAGATTTTATGTGACTTTGTATTAAGAGAATCTAGCATAGATATTTGTATATGTGATAATGATGCGGAATAGAGACAAATTATTATGAGTTGTTACTTTCTAGATGATAAGTAACTAACTTATAAACCATAAAGATAAAACATATTATAAATATGTTAAAAACTTAACAGATTGTTTATTAAAAGTAACAAACATTGAAATATAACAAATTTACAAAATTATTCATATTACTATAATTATAATTAATATTTTATTATTACAATATAATTAATATTTTATTACATATTATTAAAATTTTATTACACTATTATTATTATATATAACAAATTTACAACGTTATTCATATTATTACTAGGAACACTTCATGTTATTACATTATCGTAATTATATATCAAATACTGTAGCCATGCTTCTCCTACCCACGACAACAGCGCCCCCTGAGTGGCGTTCAGAGAAAATAGTCAGTTGACCTACAGACTGGAGAGATAATATATTTTGGGCACCTTGAGCTTAGCCGAGTTTCAAGTTTTCTTTTTAGAAGTGGCATCCTTCCACGAATCTATACTTATCTGTCTTTAAATGTCTTACATTTTGTATGCCTCTAATTGTATGTGTGTAGGGTTTTTGCATTTGTAAATAAAGCTGTGAGTTATCCAACTTTAATGAATGAATTTTTCAACCACACCCAGGTTTATACCAATCCTTTGCCCAACCTGCACACTACAATATATAGAAAAACTACAAAATGAAAACATTTGAAAACAGATGAAAGCTTATTTGTAAAAAAAGCAACTGGTTTAAATTTCATGGAAAAAAAATTTAAAATGAATGAATTTTTTAAGCCAAACTATTTTCCAATCTTTTTAAATAACCTCTTAAAGGAAATTTTAAATGAATAAAAACGAAGAGCTAATTTGAAAACACTTTATAATTAGTTTGAATTAAAAGTTTTTATAAAAGGCATATATTATTCAAAAAGTTTTTATAGACAGCAATATTTGAACACTTTTAAAGTATAACTTTTATATAAGAAAAAAATATGCTGATTGTTTTATTTTAATAATAAAGACATAATGAAACATTGTTTTGTTTTTATCTCAAAAACATTAAAAATTAGACAGTAAAGTTTCGAATATATTCATCTAAACTGAACTTGAAACAAATTAGTAAAGCAGAAAAATATCTCTGATTGTTTTTCCAACTTCATAATATCAAAACCAATATGCATTTTTTTTTTTTTGTTATCTTACAAAAAGTATTTAACCTCAGACATCTATTCATCTCCAAGCTAGTTTCTCAAAACAAATTAAGTAAAGCAGAATTATTAAAACAGAAAAAAGGTCTGCTGATTGTTTTTCCATCATAATATCGAAATCAATATGCAATGTGTTTTGTTATCTTACAAAAAGTATTTAACCATAGACAGCAGAGTTCGAATCTATTCATCTCCAAACCAGTCCCTCGAAACAAATTAGTAAAGCAGAATTAATTTATGAATCTCGATTGAAGTAAAATGCCAGTCGTAAATCAGAATCGAGAGAGAGAGAGAGAAAAAGCCAGCAACTCCAATACAAAGGGTCGTAAAATCGTTCGATAAATGATGGCGGGAAAACGGCCACGGCACAAAATGGCGTCCACTTGTGAGTTAATGGTACGATTCAACGTGTCATCACATTTGGACCAGAACTACGAGGTGGTGATGGATGGGGCGGACGACAAAATAATAAAAGTTGAAAAATCGTTGCACCGCGTGATTGATGAAAGGGACGTCCGCCGATCCAAGTGGGAGATGGAATGGTTCGTCTCAGAATGGAATTGGAATATTCGAACTCGTATATTTGTCGAAATTCCTATGATTGCATTTTATAAATAGTAAAAAAATAACAACTGTATATATAAATAAACAACATTAGAAACGACTTTATTTTCCAACTTAGAAAATGACATCATTTTTTGTGGAATGGAATTGGAATACTCGAACTCATATATTTGGGAAATCTCTATAATTACATGTTATAAATACTAAAAATAGCAAACTGTATGCATAAATAAATAACAAATGAAACGACTTTATTTTCCAACTTAGAAAATGGCGTCATTTTGTGGAATGGAATTGGAATATGAGGAATGGAATGGAATTGGAATATGTGGAATGGAATGGAATTGGAATATTCGAACTCGTATATTTCTAGAAATTCCTATGATTACATATTATAAATAGTAAAAAATAACAACTGTATATATAAATAAACAACTATTGAAACGACTTTATTTTCCAACTTAGAAAATGACATCATTTTGTGGAATGGAATTGGAAATATACGAACTCGTATATTTGGGAAATCCCTATAATTGCATGTTATAAATACTAAAAACTGTAACAAACTTTTCCATATGCATAAATAAATAACAAACTCGTATATTTGAAACGACTTTTTGTATGCATAAATAAATAACATCTTATCTTAGAAAACGATGTCATTTTGTGGAATGGAATTGTAATATAAGGAATGGAATGGAATTGAAATATTCGAACTCGTATATTTGTGGAAATTCCTATAATTACATATTACAAATACTAAAAATATAACAATTGCTTATATAAATAAACAACATTAGAAACGACTTTATTTTCCAACTTAGAAAATGACGCCATTTTGTGGAATGTAATTGGAATATTCGAACTCATATATTTGAGGAAATCTCTTTAATTATATAAGTACCAAAAAATAACAACTGCATGTACAAATAAATAACAATTGAAACGAATTCATTTTCCAACTTAGAAAATTACGTCATTTTGTCTTATATATAATGTTGTTTTAAAATTTCTTATGGGGTTTTGTTAAAGACAAAGCGTTGGTGTCTCAATTTCTCCAGGATTTACAGCAACTGACGCAAAGGATAATTGAAGTGCTCCAATCATTAACACATGATATTCTATCACTAGTGTGGCAGGCTCTAATACCGCATAGAAATTTGCAGTGTTACTGCAGCGGCAGACATATAACATCTACACAAAATTGGGAGCTATAGTTTCTCTGTAAACTTTATTTATCAAAATAAAATAACAACAGCGTTCACACATATATGCTGTCTTCTCACCCATTCAATATGAAACACTTTGTATATATGGTGGTTGAGAATATATGAAAATTACAGCTGCCAAGTTCTATAAAATAAACAAAGGATATTTGGAATCATGAACTCAGTTTTTAAAAAAAATTAGAATTGGCGAAATTAACTAAAATATTAAGTGGAATAAAGTCAATTGTTATGGATGTATTGATTGAAAAGGAATTAGTATTTATATCCAATATACAAAAGTATTTCATGAGTATTCATTACAACCTTGTTACAGTTTGACTACAATCTAGTCACTACTCAATACCGCAAAAAATAACTTAATGGAACTTTGGAATGTTTCAATCGAAATTTATTGTGATTATCAGAATCATGATAGCTTTTCTAATCATTGACTATGTCTGCCTTGTTCTAATATTCCATTGAAAGATGTTTTCTTATTTTTGAATAATTTTAAAACTATTGAAAAAACATATTGAAGGTAGCAACTACGTAAAGCGATATTAATTACTAAAGTAAATTTTAATAAATCCTGCTAAGAATTTCATTCCTATTTGAAATCAATATCCAAGATACTTTAAGTAAATTCACTCTTCAGAAAAATATAAGATAGCATAAATTATTTATTTTTATCATGTGTTCATTTCTGGCGTCTTGTTTCGAAATGGAATTACAAATTGCGGAAAACGAAAGCAATAGATAAAATTTTAATTACAAAACTTAAAATAGTGAATTATTTTCATCCACTTATTACACTGAATTATAAATAATAACAAAAACCTGAAAGCTTCATATGTTACAAATCTAAAGCTTTTTTTTTAATAGAACATTTCGTTCATATTTAATTATTGAAGGACTATTAATTCACTAACTTAAATACACTAACTATAGTATAAATATATGAATTATAACAAACTATAGTAGACACTAACTATATTTCAATTTTGAGCTTTCAATTTCCTTTCTTGTGTGTAGTGTAAGCTTTCACTATCATATGAACTATTATTTATTAATTATTAACAATAGAATGATATATTTTATGCTTTTGCTTTATTCTATCTTTGCTGACTTATTTATTTTATTTTATTTATTAATTTTTTTTTTTGGGAGTGTGGCATATATGAATATAAGTTATAATAATGCTTGTTAAAACGAGAACCTAGGGTATTAAGTAAATAATATAATGAGTTGGAATTTAACTTATAACAATTTAAATAATGAATTTGTTGGTTCAGTTTTAAAGGTTTATTATCCAAATACAAATACATAACTCCAGTTAATTAGCTATGTAAATAGATTTTAATTAATAATTTCTAAATACCATTATTCCTTATTTTAAGTGTAGGTTATTTTAAAAGCTGACGATGGTTGAACGAATCCATTCAATTTTAAACAATTATTTTAGTAATTAGTCCAATAACTCTTAGCTGAAATTTTAATCATAGTAAAGTGGATTAACATTATAAGTTTTTGTTTCACTATTACACAAACTCTATAATTTAACATATTTTGCCATATTCTCGATTATGGCAAAATATCGTGAAATCTAAAGTTTTTCCAAGTATAATAAAATATGAAATTGTTTTACATTTTCCCATAAACATTTTTAAAATGAAATGTATTATTCGATATGCTAATTATATAATATACAACGGCTCTTTTTTATGGAATTTTGTAGAGGTAATAAATATTCCTATTGGAAACGGTAGAATTGCAGCAGGTTTAAAAAATGGATAGCAGATTTTAAGAAGATTTATGTATCATGGATTTATGGGAAATGAGAGATGGATGATAAATTTTTCCTATATTAGTCTTCTGCTAGGACTTTTATGCGTAATCGTCTCATATTTTCAAGTCGCATTGGAAAAAAAATCTGAAAAACTTCAACAGGCAGACTGACTTTCAATAAGAGATTATCACAAGTTCCATAGCATCTATTCGTGTAGCAAGAAATTTTTACAGCGCACGTTACCTACCAGAATTGAACCTTCATCCTTATAAACTCTAGCTAGTATACTCTGTTTTTCTTTTTTATTCTACATACCTTCCCCATACCTATGTAGCCCCTTACCAGTTAGAAAGGTAAGTGTTGGAACATTAATGGGCCTCATGTATACCACGAATAGATGTTGAGGGAAGGACTGCATCTACCACAAGGACTTTTAGAGGCAAACTGCCTTGTATTTGCTTGTCGTGTGGAGGAAAAAGGGGCTTGATGACTGAGTGACACAGAGCGCTAAAGCAATCCCTGAAGCCGGATGGATGTTTGTAGTGGTTCGGAATCCTTTAAACCACAGATCCCGGTCTAATATGACTTCAAAGCGTTGAATGTAGGATTGACAACCATGCCACGTAAAAAGAATCATCTAAAGTCTAGAAATTTGCCAGCAGGCAGACTGCCGTAGCTCACCATGAGGCTGTTGTGCCACTGATGATGAGGATGATAGAAGAAAAACTCGGAAAATGATACATCCTCACTGTGAACCTCACCACGATGCAGCCTGACTATCGATGAAAGAGTCTACACACACATTGTCACACGCCATCGAGTCTACAATAATGCATCAGTGACTAACGCAGCCAGTGTATTAGAAGTCTCCATTGGGTCAAGAGTGGGGTAACATATTAATATCAACTATTAATCCAACATTGGCTTTGTTTAAATATAGTGCAATAATAAGTGAAAGTAATTCTACAAAGCCACACTTTACTTGCCAGAGTAAGATTCGATGCGTCTCATTCAAAGACAACGCCATCTTTAATTTATGTGATGACATAGTAATAAAAAAACAGCATATTATGCTAATATTTGTAGATTTTCTCCGAATAACGACTCGATGTTACTTTAAATAAGAAGACACCGTATTGATTCTGACGACATGATGGCTTTTTAATGTCACTTTTACGACGCAATTTCTTCCCCATTAACTGGACCTGGAGGACGTATTGAGAGGGTTTCTTATCCCAGAAAAGATCTCTTTGGACACGTAATAGATTAACAGAATCAGTGATCCGTCTTGTCACGATAACCCCGTAATGGAGTTGCAACTCGTAGGATGTAGGCATGCTGAAGACTTCGGTCTGACTAATTTTTATCGCACGTTCCAATTTATCGTAGGAATGCGGATAGGATAGTTATTTATTTATTTTTTTTTTACTACTTTGATTGGGGTAATTGAAAAGTTTTCTCTTTCTGAAAGAGTAAAACTACTTCTGCATACATGATTAGAGGATATTTTTTTCTACTTTTCGTTTTGATAAACAGGAAAATGTGAATTGGTTTAAAATATAAATAGAGTATCTAATTATTTCGTGGACCTAAATTTTTTTAAAATTAGTTTTAAAAGTATATGGGATATGTGAATGTAAGTATTTAAAACTTGTATATAATATTTTTATGATTAACAGGTTTGTATTCTTTTAAATTTCATAATATTTGAAATGCTTGGTTTTTGTATTATTAAAATAATGATTTTGAAATAAATAAACAAAAAAAAAAAAAAAAACAAAGAAAAGATTTTTAAAATGTGCATTTTTTATTTTATACAATGCATAAAGAATTCGATAAAGTAATTTAAACATCAATAATGAGTATAATAAGAAATTATTATTAGCGTGCTAAAGTAACCAATAATTCTTCGTTCGTCAACTGGAGTTGACCGCTAATTCTCGACAATTTAACTAAATTAAAGTTACGTTAGTATTTGCACAAAGAAAATTGTTACAAAATGTTTCAAGCAAATATTGTAAAATAAATTTCCCACTGTAATGGTGCTTCTTCCTACACACTAGCAAGAGTGGCCACTTTGGTGTTCAGGAGAATGGTCAGTTGGACTACAGATTCTCACCCGAGAAGAAGTAGAGCCCAATCACGCGCTTCTGTTCAGAATTTAGTTTACAGTCCCTCACTCAGAGAGTAAATATATTTAAAGCAACGTGTAGTAGTTGGTCTACAGACTCTCATCCGAAATGAAATATATTTCGCTTATCCTGCTCGTAGCTGAGTTTCAGGTTTTCGGCTTAGAAGTGGAATCATTTCCACGAATCTATAATAATTATCTATCTTTAAATGTGTTAAATATTGTACGCCTCCAATTGTATGTGTGTGGTGTTTGTGCGTGTGTCAATAAAGCTGTACGTTTTCCAACATGTATCTCAATATCTCAACCCAACTACATCCAGTTACAATCTGATTACAAAACCTGAGCACTACAACTGATATTTAGCTGAAAACTTATTTTTAACAAATTTCAAACTAATTGAAAAACAAAGGATAATTGCATCCACTATAAAATATAGCATGGCCACTTAAAAGAAATGTTTTTCTCTTTTTGTGTTTGCTGTAGTTTATTTTGTTTTGAAAAGTTTATTTTGTGTCATAGAACATCAAATAAAAGGATGGCAACGAAACATTATCAAACGATAAATTGCACGAATAAACATTTCCACTTCATTCGAAACAGCCATTTCGAATTTCAAAATGTATTCGAGACACAAAACATTTATAATAATAAAAAAAAAAAAAAGTCTCCAGATAAAAAAGATACACATCTCATAAAAATAAATTCTGTGGACGATATGCATTTGTGACAAAAACACAAAATATTGGAAGACAAAAAAAAATTCCACTGAAAATCATTCCATGAGTGTAGCATTCTGTAAAAAAAACAAAAATAAAATAAAAGATATTTGTATAAACGACACCTCATTTGTTCCAGATCACTTGCAAGTTCTTCATCCCATCTTGTGAATAGATAGATCCTGCTATTCAGTCATAAAACATGAATGCATTACACGCGCACTTCTAGAAAGAGGATGATATTTTTCCTTTCAGCCATAGATAAAACCTCCTTGCTGCAAGGGAAGGTAGTAAAAAACGGCCATTACGAGAGACTAAAAGTCGTATTACTATACAGTTTCGAGACCGGTTTATTTCGGAAATGATGACAGGAAGAGAACTTTCAGCACTTTGTCGTGCAAAAAAAAAGAAGGAAATAAATTCTGTGTTTACAGTAAAAGGTGAAAACCTTTTAAGTGTTTGTAGTAAAAGTTAATCTTAGAGAGCAACTGAGTAAATAGAAATAAGTTCTTTTAGTTCTTTATTACTTAAGCGTCACAAAGATTAGATTTCTTATTTTAGGTGAATTCTTTAATGACCTTTAGTATACTAGTACGAATGAGAAGTATCTTAGAGTAATTAAAAATATCTGGCACTCTAGCTTTAAAGTTTTTTTGTATTTCGCACATATATCTCAGAAAGTATACCCTATTTTATCTGAAAATGTATCTATCTATGTATTAAAACAGCAACTTCTTTAATGCTTTAATCCCTGTTATTTAATTAAACAATATCAATAAATTAGGTTAATAATTATTTAAGGGATATATCTGCAGTTAGTGAATAAAATGCATGACGCCTGCAATAATTGTATTTAACTGTTTGAAAATCATTATTACTTAAAATAATAATTTTAGTATTTTAAATTGTTCGAAATTTAATTGGGCATAATTACGTGTGTGTCTAATCCTCGGTATCCTGCAGAACGAGACGGACATCCCATGAGTAATCTGAAAATCCTACTCCATAAAAGTAAAACATCTCATGTTTCGAAATCTGCCAGTAGGCAGACGGCCTTCATTGGTCCACCATGGGGCTGTTGCGCCAGTGAAGATGAACAAAAAAACCCTTTGCATTATTTTAAGGACTTTGCGCTAACTTCAAAACAGTTATATTGTTGATTAAATTATAAATTTTTAGCTATAATAATCATAATAAAAAAATCACATCCATTAGAACATATTTTAAACGAAACTATGCTTTAAAAAATACTTGAATGTACATTTTGTTAGATGCATAAGGTTAATTTTTTTTTAAAAAAATAAAAAACAACTCACAGAAAAGAAAAAAATCTCAGCCAAACTGACCTGCTAAAGACAAAAAAACGTCATGGCAGAATAACCCAGGAAGTATGTGGGCAGAAAAGAAGCCGTCTGAGAACAACAGAGAGAGACATTGTTCTGCCCGCGGAAAAGAGCAATCAACTCGGAAAAAAGACAAGAAATATTTTTAATAAATTCCATGGGAAACAAACGGAGCAAAGAAGGATAATGTAACACTAGGTGAAATAATAACCGGCCCTCACAATAACCTAAGTGGCCGAGCGCTTTGTTGAACCCAGTCACTGTTCAATCACTTGTAAGTTACCACTGTTGCCGATTGCTGCCCAACATTGTAACCAGAAAGGGGATTTGGTTTTCGAGTTAAAGTAGGCCAGCGGAAGACTTGTGCCAACTGTCTTGTAACACTGCTGCTTTGTGGGTAATTCCTTTGTTTGACAAGTCCATTCCCCCGCCATAAGGAACATCGGATTGCTTTTAGTAATAAAAGTAATTCTTACAATAATTCTCAGAAATATTATTTTAAATAAAAAGCGATTTGAAATAATCTCATTAAAGTTTGTTTTATTTTTTTCTGTGTTGTCGAAATCAAAGAATAGATAATAGCAAAATATTCGAAAAAAAGAATTCAAATCCTTCTTTATCAGTATCATGCAGATTCTAAGCTAATAATAGTTTGGACATCAGGTGAGAGTGTAACTATTGGATTTTGGGTGGGTTTTTTTTTGTTATGTTTTTATGATATGTTTGCCAAGGATGGAAAACAGCTACATCTTCACAAAATTAATACAAATCTTTCTTAATCAGTATCATGAAGATACTCAGCCACGGGTGGCAAACCCGCCGACCCCCGAGGCCCGCCTTGAATATTTTTCGGCTCGTGTGATTTATCACACTTTTACAAAAATGAAATTGATCAAATCAATTGATCAATTTTTTTCGAAAATGAAATTGATCAAACACAAAATACTCTCAAGTAATAACGGACGCTAACCTGAAATACCAATTGCGATGAGCAAATACCCAAATTGAGATCGATCTGCAAAAGCTAAGTGAAAGAGTGGAGAAACAAATATCGTACTAGTAAAATAAATATTTTTTTAATGATTTCTTTTTTTATTTCGTTTATATTTATAGATTTTTTATATCTCATTTTTAGTGTTATATATTTCTTTACAATGTGCGTTTGGTATCATCATTATTATATTGTCTACGTTTACATGTAAGAATAATAGTAAACACAAAAATAATAACTCATTATGTTTCAATTTTCCATACAAAAAATGTCTTTAGTGTGTCTAAATCTAATATGGGGTGTATCATTTTATATGTCGCCCGAGGAGTTAGGATGCATTTCCAAAGTGGCCCGCATGATAATTCTAAGGTAATATGAGTTAAACAGTGAACATCAGGTTAGAGTGTAACCATTGCATTGTAGGTAATCCCTTTGTTTGACAAGTTCCTCCCGTCATAACGAACAGCGAATTTATTTTAGTAAAAAAAAAAAGGAATCCTTACTCAGAAATTTTATTCTGAATAAAAAGCGATTTAAAATAATCTCATTAAAGTTTGTTTTACTTTTTGAGTAATGTGTGTTGTCTAAATCACCAAAAGGATAAATAACAGCAAAATCTTTAAAAAAGAATGTACAATACTTCTAATACTACACTTACTTTATATAATACAGTATCATTAAATAAATACTTCTTTATCAGTATCAGATTCTAAGATAATATGAGTTAAACAGTGGGCATCAAGTGAGGGTCTAATAACTATTGCATTGAGGGAGATTTCTTTGTTGGATAGATTTTTCCGAGCATAACAAACTTCTTTGTCAAATTTAAAGCACATATCGGAATCCTTACAACAGTTCTTTCTGAAAATAGTTCTTTCTGTAGGATTTAATTTTGAATAAAAATGATTTAAAATGATCTCATTAAAGTTTGTTTTGTTTTGTGTGTGTTATCGAAATCACCAAAGAACAGCAAAATCTAGACAAAAAAATGCAAATCCTTTTTTATCAGTAGCATGCAGATTTTAAGCTAATATGAGTTAAACAGTGGACATCAGGTGAGAGCGTAATAACTATTGCATTATGGGAAGTTTCTTTGTCTGATAGATTTTCATACCATAATCAAAAAAATTTAACTTGGCAAATTTAAAGGACATACCAGAATCCTTACAACAGTTCTTTCAGTAGAATTTAATTTTTGAATAAAAAGCGATTTAAAATCGCCTTTTAAAAAAGAATCCCAACAAGATAAGCTTTTTTTTTTTCAGGTAAAGTGTAGTGTTGTACTAACAATCACAGGGAGAAAAAAAAGCAAAATTTTCAGCAACAACAACAAAAAAAAAAACAAATGCAAATTTTTCTGAATCCGTAGAATGTCTGATGCAAATTACTTCGAAAATCCCCTTTACTTGGAACTTCTAGGGTGATTAATTTAACTTTCAAATTCGATATTGATTAGGGATGTTGTCTGGCGTGGGGGAGATTTTCATTCGATAGGAATTTGTTAGGCTTCCCCCTTTAGAAGTACCCAAGACTAAAAGCAAATGAACTAAGCCATTTGAATATTTTTTAAAGGGAAACTCCATTAATTACTTTCTAGATTAAATTCAATTAGTAAATTTTTGTTTATAATATTTCCTTTTAGTAATTTTATAACCGAAGTATGCAATGTATAAAATTATCATAAATTTGGTTATTAGGCTTTAGTTATATGGTTTTAAAATTTACAGCATTTGTTTTTCAAAATAAGTTTTCTACAAATAATTTCCATTTAAATTTCTGATAACTAATGTCTTATTACATTTAATTAAAAAAATCTAATCAGTTTCTAATTTGCTTTCTAAATTTAAATTAAAAATATTTTAACAGCACAGCAACTTTGGGGCCTAATGACCGAGTGACTGGCGCTCTTTGCCCTAGGTATTGGGTTCGAGTCTCGGCGGAGCCATTAAATGTTTGCAGTGGTTCTGTATCCACTTTAAACCATAGGTTCCGGTCTAATATAACTGTAGAGGATCGGCCTAGGACTGACCACAACACTTCCCTTAAAAAAAAACATCTTCTGTCTCGAAATCTGCCAGCATGCAATGGTCTTGGCTCAACTGATGCTGTTGACCAAAGTAATAACTAAACATTGATATATTAAAATTACAAAAAAATAAATAAATAAATATTCAAAAATACAATGCTTTAAAAAAACATTAATTTATGTTATTATTTATTACAGGCATTTTGATGTGACTCAACATAAAGTAATAACTAAACATTGGTACTACCACATAAATTATGAGAAAAAAAAGTTATCGCTTTTAAGAAAGTACATTTTCCCATTTTTACAAATAGTACTTTTAAAAGCGAGGAATCCTAAAAGAAAAAAATTATGTTTGAAAGTGTTTACAAATAGATAATTAGAATATATATATATATATATTCCTTTTTGAATATCGATATTTATTTGTAGAATTAGCAATTTTAAATTCTTCTACTAACTATAAATTTAACTACTCTTAAAATAATCAAACGTTATTACATATAAAAACATATTCTAATAAAGACAATTTATTCAATCGTATACTAAGCATTTTCTCTTATAAATATTTTCGTTTTCAAAATATTAAATTTCCATTTATTCATCCATTTATGTTTTAATTTTATTTATGAAATAATTGTGTATCGGATTTTGTTAGATATTTCTACTAAAAAAATGCAATCATTTTTATATTTTAATACTTATTAGAACTTTTGAGCAGTGAAAATTTACACGAAATTCGCAAGACTCTAGATCCATAAGCCCATATATACATTTTTTTGCGAAAACAATTGAATTTATTTTCCCTTGTCCATGAAAAGAACCTTGGCCAAACGGACGGACGCAACGGATTTGTCCATGATTCACCAGCACAACAACAACCGAAACACCTCTTTAAACGGAAAATAAAACCATTGCATCCACCAGGTAAACGTCGGGTGAAAATTTATGCCTTCCCTCATTCTAGACATTCCTGCCTCGTTGACCTTGCCCATCTTTCCGAAGGAAAATTCTGGAAGAACATAAAAATGGCGCGAAAACGCAGTTCCGAAACACTGTCGTGTGTCTTTCCCATTATTTCTGGTCCTTATTCACCTCACGTCCTTAAACAGTGTCTGGCTTGTCACAAAAAAAAAAAAAAGAATTTTCATTATTTGGACAGTTTTCTTTTTATATTTATTCTATGTGAAGCGAGAGAAAGGAAGGCCGCTATGTGGACAACTGTTTGTTTTGTCCCATTGCAGTAGAGTTTTCTGTTCGCTGTTCTATTGAGGCATTTATGGTAATGGTAGGAAAAGTAGGTCGGCCTAAGGGCCATTAACGGTCATCGACGAAAGTTGGGGTGCCGTGAAGTGAAGTGAAGTTGCAGGCGGGAAAAATGACTGCCAGGATATCGAAGTCGTTTTCAAGTAATAGCTTCTGGGAGAATGGCCACTTTCTGTTGTAGCGCGTGAGTAAGGCTGAATAATTTTTTTTCCCTATTGCTATAAATGAAAAAGGGAAAAAGGGAAAAAACTGAAGAAGTCCGAAGAGACGTTATTGAATCTTGTAATATTCTTTTTGGATTGCTAACAAAAAGGAAAACAAATGAGTTTTTATTTTCTTCAGAACAATTGTTTAGGGCCTGAGAGACGTCTGGCGCTCGGTACCACAGGTTTCGTTCGGTCCCGGCGGTGCCATGGATGTTTGTGTGTTTTGGAATATTCTTTTTCGTAGAGCGTTGTGGAGAGTGACATATTAAAAATAAGGAAAAACTAACTGTTCATATATAGTTTTTATAGTTTGTTGCTTCAGATCCCCATATACCACTTCATTCACCATTGAACAATTGTTTATAAAGATTTTTTACCTCGAACGAAATTAAAAATTTTGTCAGATTCATTCTTCTTAAATAGATTTTTTTTTTTTTTTATTTTTATTTTAATGATTGATATAAAAGTTAAATCGCATTAAATATTGAAGTGTGCTGCATTTATATAAAAAGCAATTAATTTAGCACACAAAAAAATAGGAATTTATGACTATTTTATTTGATTTTTATCAGATTTTAAATATTTAAATTCTTTGTAAAACTTGAATTTCTTTTTTTTTTACAATTAATAATTTTTTCAATAAAGAAAGTTAATTTTTAAGTTTAAAAAACAAATGATATTTATTTAGTTGGCATTTAGTCATTACAGATGTCATACTTTTTATATATTGTATTTCTTATCATCATCAACATTCTAATGTAGATGTATCTTATATTATTTTTGTAATTGCGTCGAAGACTGGGTTGTATTGACCATGTCCCTGTGAGCAGCCTAAAATGGCCACCGACGAACACTAATACTCATTTAGCACTCACTACCCGGGGGGAAGGGGGCACGTGTAGTTTTGAAGATATGCCTACGGACGCCAGTAACACTAGCCCACAATACTTTACGATCTATTAGATCGGAACTTACGGTTTAAAGTGGATTTTGAACCACTACAAACATCCATGGCAACAGTGGGACTCGCACCCAAACCTGTAGCACCGACCGTCCAAGCGCTAGACACTCAGCCATCAGGTCTTTATTTTATATTATAATACTGCTTTTACTATAATGCAAGCAATTCATTTTTTAACACTAGCTTTGGGGAAAATATTCCATAAATAAAAGAGCATTATTTTCATATGTCATCACTTTTAGTCAATATATCCGCAAAAAAATTCCAGAATTAATTTATCTTAAAAGATTTGAATACGTTTTTATTTTAAAATACTACTTTCTTCCTACTAAAATATTCAATTCACTTTCTTAAATCCACACTTAAACCTTTTTGCAAAAGAAAAATACACCAAAACCTTCTTTTTGTTCAGATTTATTACTAAATCAAAAATCTTTAAACTACAAAGAAAAATAAAGAATGGCTTCATTTATAGGCAAACGAACTTTTCTCCATATGGAAAAATCGTTTTAGAAAAGAAACAGTTAGCCTCAATTCCTCACTTTAAAATCACCACCCAAACGAAACAGTTCCGTACCAGAAAAATAAAATCTTCTTTCCTTTTACTCTAACAGAATCGAGCCACTTTCGTGAACCACGTTTAAAAAAATACCCCCCTCAAAGAACAAACACTATTTTACTATGTCGGCACGAATGTCAAATGAAGGAGTGTTTGGAAGCACTTCACGTGAGCACAAAAAAAAACAAATAAAAAGCAGAGAAAGACACGAAGAAATTAAAAGATCTAAAAAAGCGAGAAGATTTCCATTTTTTTTTTAAAGTAATAAAAAAAATTTTCGTCATTTCTTTTTCTTATAAATTCTTCTACCTTTCACAACCACCGTGAAACCTTCTACGAAATTCATTAATATTCTGTTCGTAATTAAGAAAAAAATGGAGCAGATAGTAAATCCCATTGGAGTATTTAATTATGAATTCAAGCGCAACTGGGAAATATTTATCATGCAGATTGGGCAGCCATTAAACCTTTGGTTTGATAAAACAGCTGATGGATCCGCAAGATATTTTCGCAAAATTAAAAAAACTCTTCTTTTCAATTAATAAATAAAATTAAAATATTTTATTTATGTTAAAAGCAATGTAGCTTGTAATCGAATACAGATAAATGGAATCAAAACGAATTTTCCAGTAACGAGTAGTTGTATTGATAAAAGAAAATGTTTCATTTTATAATCCAAGATATTTGTTTGTCTCTCTACGGTCATCTTGTGCACATTTTGTGTTAAACAGACCGGTACCTACAGCTTAAAAGGGGATTCCAAACCACTACAAACATCCATGGCACCACCATGATTCGAACAAAAAACCTGCGGTAACGAGCACCAGAGTGCTAGACATTCAGCTATCATGTCCCTAATATATATTACATTAATATATTTTATCGACTATCTATAATGACTAAATGTTAATTTTTAGTTATTATAGATGTTATACTTTAAATATTGTACTTCTTACCATCATTAACATTCTAATATAGATGTAATTTTTAATATAATACCGCTTTTAATATAAAGCAAAGCAATTCCTTTTAATAAAGGAAATTATAGCTTTGGGAAACTATTCCACAAATAAAGATAATTATTTCATATCTTTCATCATTTTAAGTCGCATATCCGCAAAAAAATTCTTTTATTTTACAAAAATTCCTTCAGTTTGAAAATATCTAGAATTCCGGCTTGCCATTCAGAATTGCCTTATCTTGGAAACATTTGAATTCGTTATTATTTTAAACCTATTTCCTTCCTACTAAAATATTCAACTCACTTTCTCTTACGCACACTTTCACACTTAAACCTTTATGCAGAAGAAAAATACACCAAAAACTTTTTTTTTTTGCCAGATTTATTACTAAATTCAAAAATCTTTAAACTACAAAAAAGGAAGAATGACTTCATTTTTAGGTAAACGAACTTTATGTCACATGGAAAAACTCTATTAGGAAGAAACAGTTAGCCTCAATTCCTCACTTTAAAATCATCGCCACCCAAACGAAACATTTCCGTACGAGAAAAAATAAAATCTTCGTTCCTTTACTCTAACAAAATCGAGCCACTTTCTTGAGCCACGTTTAAAAAAAATAAACCCCCAAAAAGAACAAACAATATTTACTACGTCGGCACGAATTCGAAAAGAAAGAGTTGTTTGAAGCACTTCGCGTGAGCATAAAAAAAAAAAAATAAATAAAAAAGCAGAGAAAGACACGAAGAAAATAAAAGATCTAAAAAATCGAGAAGATTTCCATTTTTTTTAGAGTAAAAAAAAAAAAAGTTCGCCATTTCTTTTTTTTTTTTCTTATAAATTCTTCTACCTTTCACATCCACCGTGAAACCTTCTTCCGAAATTCATTAATATTCTGTTTAGTAATTAAGAAAAATGGAGCAGATAGTAAATCCCATTGGGTATTTAATTATGAATTCAAGCCCAGCTGGGAAATATTATCATGCAGATTGGGCAGCCATTAAACCTTTTAGTTTGATAAAGCATCTGATGGATCCACAAGATATTTTCGCAGAATTAAAAACCCACCTTTGTGCTTTAAAAAGAAATCTACTTTTATATTAATAAAAAAATTAAAATATTTCATTTATGTTAAGAGCAATGTAGCATGTAATCGAATAGAGATGAATGGATTCAAATGAATTTTCCAGTTACGAGTAGTTGTATTGATAAAAAGAAATAATTAATTTTATAATCCAAGAGATTGGTTTGTCGCTCTACATTCATCGTGTGCACACTTTGGGTTAAACAGACCGGGACCTGCAGTTTAAAGTGGTTTCCGAACTACTACAAACACGTACGGCATCGCCGGAACTCGAACCTAAAACCTGTGGTACCGAGCGCCAGTGAATTAGCCACTCGGCCATCAGGGCCTTAAGATATTATATATATATATATATATATATATTGATATATTGATCGTATGACCATCTCTAATGACTAAATGTTAATTTTTAGTTATTATAAATGTTATACTTTAAATATTGTACTTCTTACCATCATTAACATACTAATATAAATGTATTTTATAATATAGTACTGCTTTTACTATTAGTCAAAGCAAATTCATTTAACACAAAATTATAAAATTTAATTATTAACACAAAAGACTATATATATAAAACCATATATATAATTTAATTAATAACCAATTTAATTTTTTGGGCTATTATTAATTTTTAACACAAAAATTATAAATATTAATAAAATTATAGCTTTAAGGAAAATATTCCAAAAATAAAGCACATTATTTTCATATTTCCGCATTTTAAGTCAATATATCTGCAAAATAGTTTTTTATTTTTTTTTTTTTACAAAATTCCTTCAGTTTGAAAATATCTAGAATTCCGGCTTGCCATTCCAGAATTGCCTTATTTTGGAACATTTGAATTCATGTTTATTTTAAACCTACTTTCTTGATACTAAAATATTCAATTCACTTTCTAAAATCCACACTTTCACACTTAAACCATTATGTAAAAAGAAAATACATCACAAACCTCATTTTTGTCAAATATATTACTAGATTCAAAATTCTTTAAAAAGGAAGAATGACTTCATTTTTAGGTAAACGAACCTTTCTCCATATGGAAAAACTGCTTTAGGAAGAAACAGTTAGCCTCAATTCCTCACTTTAAAATCACCACCCAAACGAAACAGTTCCCGTAGCCGAAAAATAAAATCTTCGTTCCTTTACTCTAGCAAAATCGAGCCACTCTCGTGAACCACGTTTTAAAAAAAATAAACCCCCAAAAGAACAAACAATATTTTACTATGTCGGCACGAATTTAAGGAAGGGGTTTTTTGAAGCAGTTCGCGTGAGCATAAAAAAAAATAAATAAAAAGCGGAGAAAGACACAAAGAAAATAAAAGATCTAAAAAAGCGAGAAGATTTCCATTTTTAGCGTAATAAAAAAAAAGGTTCGTCATTTCTTTTTTCTTATAAATTCTTCTACCTTTCACATGCGTAGCACACTTCTTGATTAATATTCTGTTAGTAATTAAGAAAAATGGAGCAGATAGTAAATCCCATTGGAGTATTTAATTATGAATTCAAGCCCAGCTGGCAAATATTATCATGCAGATTGGGCAGCCATTAAACCTTAATTTGATAAAGCAGCTGATGGATCCACAAGATACTTTCACAGGATTAAAAACCACCTTTAAAAGAAACCTTCTTTTAAATTAATAATAAACATAAATAAAATAAAATTATTTTATTTATGTAAAAGCAATGTAGCATATAATCGAATAGAGATAAAAACAAAACATTTCTTAGATATAGTTAATGTAGATTTAACGTAGTTTCAATGTAGATTTTAAACATTTCCTTTTACCAATACAATTCACTCGTTACTGAAAAATTCGTTTTGAATCCATTTAAAACGAAATTTTCCAGTAACGAGTAGTTGTATTAAAAGAGATGTTTAATTTTATAATCCAAGAGAGAAGAAAGAGCAAATGTTTTATTATAAGTGCATTGTTTTAGTTGGGCCGAACTGCTTACAGTTTCAGGAGCGTTTGGATAATTTGTTTTATTTTGAAAACAGAACGAATTAGTTGAAAAAGTATGTCTCAAAATTCCACGGGGGATTTCAAAATTTCTTTCATTGCAAAACTAAGATCTGAAAACGTAGGAATATAAAACTTTAAATTGTATTACACTGTTTTTATTGTATTATGTTTGACATTAATGACATTACATTTTCTTTCTTCTGGAAATTCTCAGTACAGTTTTTGATACTAAATGTTTAACTTAAGATTATTTAAAATAAATTCAAAACAATTCCTGATTTGCATTGATCATGAAAATAAATGCATTTACATAATATAAATAAGAGATTATTTTCTTTGATTAGATTTTTGCTCTTTGATAAATAATTTTCATGCAATTTAATTTCATATCCCTACACCTAAAATACCATTTATTAAAATTAAATAAATCTATATCATTCTAACTTAAATAGGAGATCCATTTATATATCAATTTTTATAGGCATATTAAATAAAATAATTCATTTACATAACCCGATGTTCGAAAACATCTGCGTTTTCGTTTCATTTCACACACCTGCGTTTCAAAACATGAGATAAAAAAAAAAAAAACTTTCGCCCGCCATTAATATCCCGGGCAATAATAACTGCAGACATTATTTATACAAAATTTTATTCTTTATGAATGGATATTATTTCAAAGGTGAAAAGTAAACGTTCATATGAATTTTAAAATTCAAAATAAAAATTTCCATTATTTTTTATCACGAAAGGTTTATTGGGAGAAATTCAGAAAGTAATAGTTTTTGGGGTTATTTAGGAGTACTTGCTACTGTGTCCAAAAGTAAGACCAATTTTCAATTTAAAATTCCCGGGGCTTATGGAATTTTAATTTTTTTTTTTTTAGGTTGTCCTTGGTTGGTCCTCTGTGAGAAATTGGCTTTGTAAGACGCTAAAACTGATTTCGGCGATTTTTGAAATGTCTGAATTCATTGAGCAAAGAACTTGCATTACATTTTGTTTTCGAAAACGTATAGAACGTTGCAGAAGGCATTCGGTGAGCATGTCTATATCGGAAAGGAATGTTTAGAAGTGGTATAAACAATTCAAAGAAGGCAGAGAACGCGTTGAAGACGAAGAGCCCTCTGGTCGACGCTCAATCTCAACCGAAGAAGCTCACATCCAAAAAATTAAAGATTTGTTGCTTGCAAACCGACGATTTACAATTAGAGACTTTGGTGATGATTTTGGAGTTTCAAAAGGATCGGTCAATTCCATTTTGGACCTCAAACGCGTCAAATCTCGATTGTTACCGAAAACACTGAATGCGCCAGCTCACACTGCATTGATTCTTCGTAACTTTTTCACCAACAATGAAACCCATATCGTTCCACAACCATCGTATTCACACCGTGCGACTTTTGGATATTTCATAAACTCAAAAGTCCACTTCGGACACCGTTTTGAGTCGATTGAAGAGATTTAACGTGAATCGCCGCGCGCTTTGAAGGCCATCCTTACCGATGACATTTTTAGCATGCATTGAGGATTGGAAAAAATTGGCATAAGTGCATTGTGGCTGGAGGGGATTACTTTGAAGGCGATGAAATAAAGAGTTTAAAAATAAATAAAGAGTTTTTGAAAAAAAAGAATTGGTCTTACTTTTTGGGCACAGTAGTATTAAAATATTTTTTGTTATTAATTTTTATAAAGGAAAAAAATAATATATACAAAACGAATTTATTTAAACAAAATATACATAAATTTAATATTAATTATATTATGTTTGAAATACCGCTTAAATTAATTGTTAAATTGTAGAAGAGACTGTCGTTAAAAATGTCAATATAATATTTGTGAGCTATTATAAAGTATAAAATTAGATACATCATTAATGTATTTTACTAAAAAAAAAAAAAAAACAAAGTTTTAATGTGTAACGAGAATACCTATAAAAAAACTACCATTACAAATAAAAATTATTAATTGCAATAGTTGCCTTTGTTTATGTATAGTTGGAGAAATTTATCTGTTTACTCAATTCACTGCCCCTAATTACCGGTTTGGAAATCGTTTTCTGGTTATCATATCGGAAAAATGTAAACGGCACATAATCGGTCAATTGATTTTTAATTAACATCCTAATAATGGCGCACCCCAATAATGCGACTAATAATGGACTTGTTTTAATTGTACTTCATCGGAGCGGAAAAAAGATTAAAAAACAAAACAAAAAAACCATTAAAATATTCATATATTAATTAATAATATATATAAATGACAATAGACTATATAAAAATAATTTCGCTTAGTATATATATATATATATATATAGTTTAATGAAATTTATCACATATATATATACATATATATATATATTATATATATATATATATATTTATTATATTATAGTTTAATATATTAATAAATATAATTCAATATTATTCAATATTATTATATTGGACCTGAATGGCCGAGTTCTAGCGCTCTGGCGCTCGGTACCCAGGTTTCTAGGTTTGGCCCGGCGGTGCCACGGATGTTTGTGGTGGTTCGGAATCCACTTCAAACCGTAGGTCCCGGTCCTAATAGGATCGTAGAGCGTTTGAGGGGTATTGTTACTCAGCGTTCGTGGCTTATCTTCAAGTTACACGTGCCCCCTGGTTCATGCTAAATGAGTACGTCTGTGCAGCGCTATGCCTTATGACATCCAAGACCAAGCTGTCTCTGTGTTTACCAGCTGTATTAGAAAGAAAAAATATATATTAATTTGAATATACGGGCCGAGTGGCTAGAACTTGGCATTCGTCACAGGTATCAGGTTCGAATCCTGGATGTTTTTACACGGAAGAAATTTTAAAATATTATGTTTGTAGTGATTATCAGAATCCACTTTAAACCGTGGGTCCCGGTGAAATAGGATCATAGACCGTTGTGGGGGTAAAGTTACACGCGTCCGTAAAAAATATTTTATATAAACGTGCATCTTTTATTGCTAAATGAAGTAACAGCGATGCAGCCCTTGCGTTATGACATAAAGATTAGCTGTCTCTGTATTGCCAGCTGCATTAATACAAAATATATATAAAACTATGGTTGAAATTAATATATATAAATACTTTATTTATTTTTTTTACATTTTAGAAGAAATTTTAAAATATTTTATTATATATATTTTAAAAAATTATATTATTTTAATATATATATATATATATAGATAGATAGATAGATAGATAGATAGATAGATAGATAGATATTGATATGTGTGTATTAATATCTTAAATTTTATATTATTTTGAGCATTTAATATCTTAATATCCCAAAATAAATGAGACCAGAAACAGGAAATTTGAAATTGATAACTTCAATAACATCAATAACTTAAAAATAAAAATTTTAAGCTATTAATTATTATTATCATTATTATTATCAATTATTATTTATCATAATTTAATTTTTCAAATGCAGTCTATAAAATGCTAATTAAATTAATAAAAATCGAGCTAATCAATTTAGGCTTTTCTTTTTGATAATCACATAATGTATTCATAGCAGATATAATTTCAAATATTTATACATCAACAAAAACCTTTACAATATTTATGAGTATTTCAGTAGAAAGTAAAATACAGTTACATTTTTGCAACATAAAACATTAATTTAAATGTAATAGAATTAAATAAATAATGTACTTCAAAAACGCATATTTCTTTCTTTCTTCACTCTTTTCAGTGTAAAAGAGAATTTTAATAATTTTAATTATCCTTTTTTTTTTTTACTTAATTAACTCTCCGAGATAAAATATTCTGAAAGAGAAAAAATTATGAAATAAAAATTAAACTGAATGTTTTCTTTAAAACTACCTACTCAAGACCCCTTTTCAAGGTTTTTAAGTACATTAATTTATTCCTTATTTTTAAAAAATAACGCTCTTCAACTTTTGACAAGTGTCACGAATACATAAGTAAATGGATTTATAATTTATAAGTATCGAATTAGAATTAGAATTATTACTGTTATTTTAATAAGGCATATTTATGTTAAATTTTTTTCAAAATGCTATATTATGCGCATTGTTTAAAGAACATTAAAGTCTATTTCAAAACATAAGGGTATGTTTAAAAAATGCATATTTGGGTGTGGGTATTAAATGGTATACATTAATTATATGGGTTTGTTTAAAAAATGCAACAAAATACTACGTATTTTAACTTAAAATGAAAATATTTAAACGTTGAATTCTAATTTTCTATTATTTAAAGTTTGAAAATTTTAAAAATTACATTTTATTTTCACGGTATTTAAATTATTATATATAGTTTTTAAAAATCAATTATTTTATTCAAAAATTTTAAAATTCTATTGTGAATAAATATGTAAAAAATTACTAGTATAGTTTAATATAGTTTTAAATATCGTATGACATATTAAAAAAATATGTATTATTTAAAAAGAATTTAAAATAACGAAAATTGAAAATTTTTGAAAATTATACATCAGTTTCATATCAACAGCGTACCGTATTATTTACACTTTAAATTTAGCATCTTATTTTATTTTTACTGTATTATAGTTTTTAAAATCAATTGTCTAATTCAAAATTTTCAAAATTCAACTGTGAATAAATATGTAAAGAGTTACTAGTATTGTTTAATATAGTTTCATATATCGTATGACATATTAAAAAATGTATCATTAAAAATATTTAAAATAACACATTTTGAAAATTATATCTTAGCTTGACATGAATAGCAAATCGTATTATCTACATTTTAAATTTAACATCTTATTTTATTTTTGCGGTATTATAGTTTTTAAAAATCAATTATTTAATTCAAAAACTTCAAAAATTCTATTGTGAATAAATAAATAAAGAATTACTAATATTGTTTAATAATATAGTTTTAAATATCGTATGACATATTAAAAAATATGTATCCTTAAAAACGAATTACGAAACGAGACTTAACGAAATTTGAAAATTTTTGAAAATTATGCCTTTGCTTGATATGGACAGCGTATCGTATTATTTACATATAAAATTTCCAAATAACTCATAATATTAGTTTTTGAACTTATATGTTCGATTTCTTCAAAAAAACGTTAATCGAACTTTTACAATAAAATGAATGAAAAATCATCGGATGCAGAGGATGGATCGGAAATGGAACGTTTTTAAATTTATGTTTCCTTCCTAACTGTTTCCCTTGGTTTTCTATTCAAAATGCATTATCTCTACTTTCACAATTCCTATTTTATCGTGTGAAAAGAGGTTTAATTAATTACTTTTGTGTAGATGATTACAATTACAACTGGTATTTCATTTGTATAATTAACTATGTCAGCAATAGTTAGCGTTTAATGCACATTAATTTCTTTTTAAGCATTTCACACTTTTTTAAAATAAGAATTGTTTTGACGAACTTTTAATCCTATTTATAATTTTTTATGTATTTAATAACATTTCTATTTTATTTCTTATTTCCTCGCTTTTAAAATTTTTTGGGGATGCCATTATAGAAAATTTTTTATTTATATTATGATTATTATAAAATAAATTATAAAATAGACATTTTTAGATGTTCGACTCCCCCTCCCACACTTTTTTTTTTTTTTTTTTCAAAAACAGCAACAATCTATGTTTAAAAATATCTCAAGCGTTTATTTCTTGACCGAATACTGTATTGTAACCATGTTTCCTCCTACACACTAGCAAGAGGACCACCCTGTGACATTCAGGAGAAATGGTCAGTTGGCCTACAGACTCTCACCTGTAGAGAAAGTATATTTCGGCACCCGGCGCGTGACCAAATTTCGAGTTTTCGGCTTAGAAGTGGAGTCCTTCCCCGAATCTATAATTATTTGTTTTTAAATGTGTTAAATATTGTATGGCTCTAACTGTATGCGCGTGTGCAAATAAAGCTGTGAGTTCTCCAACCTGTGCCTCAAGTATCTCAACCCAAACACACCCAGTTGCAATCTGGTTGCTTAACCTACACACTACAAGATTAATTTAATTTAAGTAACAGAACAGTAAAAACCCATGATTATATATCTCTGTTTAATATGAGATTCGATAGAAGAGTATTTGAGTATTTTAAACGAATGGTTTTTCTAAATCCTAACATGCAAATAGGTTTGTTAATTGAAAGAACAAATCATAAGAATAAATATTACCCGTTCAACAAAACAATAAGTAATCTTCAAACATAAAAGGTCAGCAAATAATTAAATATTTAAAAAGCTTAAGTTAAGCATGGAAAGAAGCCTCTAAAATTCCCGTTCTACAGTTTTCTTTAACTGGATCATACGCAAATCAGCTACAAGATGAGCTAGGGTGTATTGGAAAGTTTTTGATAACTTGGAAAGTTTCCTGGCATACATCAGAGTAATCATTTTCTGAGATTCGATAATAGTTTGGGTGTTGGCCAATTTGAACTTTTGGAAAGAATATTTTAGGATATTTAAGAAAATTTCTGTCCCTTTCACACTGCTACTTTTTTATGTTCTAAGTTAGAAAAAAAAAACTTTAAAAAATATCACATCAGATTCTGCCATAATAATATTTTAATCTTATACAATAAACTTTATTATTCTTTCATTTTAACAGCCAATTAATTGGTAGAAGAAAAGTTAAAACAATAAAATTTTAAATAGCTAACTTTACAAAAGTGAATCAATCTGCTATGGCCTGATGGCCGAGTGATTAACGCTTGATGCCAGAAATTTCTGGTTCGAATCCCGGCGGTGCCATAGACGTCTGTTGTGGTTTTCCGAATCCACTTTAAACCATAGGTCGCCGTTTAGTATGAGCGATAGGCGTTACCCAGGCGTCTATGGCACCGCCGTATGAGCATAGGCGTTACCTTACCCAGTAAAAACAGAACATCTCCTGTCTCGAAATCTGCCAGTAGGCAGACTCAAACTTTTGTACCAAAAATGATTTTTTAATTAGGTATAAAATTCTCGTATATTTTAGATCAGTATATAATTTATTAATTTAATGATAAAAATTTTTAATGTTTTTTTTTTTTTAAATTCTGATTTATTAACTAACAGAGAATAATATAATAAGCACTAATATAAAATGTATAATTTGTTCAATTGCAGAAATTAATTTCGTATTGAAACATTAGATTTTTGACGATAACTTAATAGCTGAATTGAATATTAAAGTAATATGTGAATAATAATTAATATTAATATAAAAATTGTTGAAAAATAGTTAATATTAATATAATAGTTGAATAAGAATAAAATATTAATATAATAGTTGAATTGTTGGGGTTTTTAATGTTGCCATATTATAATTCTTTTTTCATGTTTAGAAATATATGAAAGTAAAAAAATAATACTAAACAATATAACGGAACAAACCATTATTTTTACAAAAAATTTTTTTAAATTTCATCACAACAAAATTAAATCAGAAAAGCATTATGCATATATATCAGACTACTTTATGTAAGAGCTTTTCTCGTTGAAAAAGACATCGTCCTTCAGTGTAAATTAATGGTTTGATAATTCGAATCAAAATTCATTTGCATGAATTGACAGATGGTACTTTCAACCTTTCAATGAATTTATTTTGTTGCGCATTTCTCTTTTCGGTGGCAATAGTTGCAGCAAGCAGGAGGAAAACTGATTGGATAATGAGACTTTTATTCAATAATGCATGCTTCAGAATGTTCTAAATTTTGCTCGTTAACTTACGATTGCTTCAGCAATTTCTCTTGTCGCTCTAGAGCATTTATTTGAAACTGTTTAAAATTTCTGAACTCTGTGGCAACAATTGATGTCGATAAAAACCTTGTAATACATTAATCAAACGAGATTTCCAAATGTAATTAATTGAGGAAACTGATATACTATCACGATAAATTTATTCTTAATTTGACATCTGCAAATAGGATTTATTTTTAAGATTAAAATTTAATGCACTATCTTCATACAATAACAAAAAAAATTTAATTAAAGCGTAATTCCATATATCAGATTTCTATGATTTTTGGTTAAAATGATTTATTTTAATTTAATAGATGTCGTAGTTATGTTAAGTATTGCTTTTACATTTTTAGTTATAAATTCAGCTTTGAAAATTTTTTCACTGTGAAATATTAATGGTTTGTATATTACCTACAAGTTTTTTTTTTAAATTGATAAATATTAGCTACTATATCTGGGTTTAAAATTCAAGCCAAATAGCACGAGGAGCCACTGAGTATTTTTCATTTAAATAATAATTTATATTTATTTAAATGAAAAATTTATTAAAAATGTTTATTTGCATGAAATGTTTTATTTTTGCATAATTTAAAAATGCACATTTGACAAAAAGATTGATTTTCGTAAAAAAAAAGTCTAAAACTGCCAGCGTATAAATTTATTACCAACATTTTTTATTCCTAGTAGTATAAATAACCAATAAATCGCAATATAATATTTATATAAATTATAATAGAGATTATTGATAAGGATTAACTAGGCGTAACTATTTCTGTGTGTCTCTTTTTAAATGAATATTTTATTTTCGAACTTTCTTTAAATGTAAAAAAGCATTCTAGACACAGTATTTGTTATGCTTGGTAACATAAATACGTATAAAAAATTAATTTCTCATTATTTTTATTTTACTCCCAAAATTAAGAAGCTGTTAAAATTTTAGGAATAATAAGTCGTAAAAAATGTAAAGAAATAATCATGATTATGATTTTGCATTAACAGATTAATATGAATCATTTACTTAATATTTTATCCTAATGGATATTTACCATCAATCCTTGCTGATTTATTACATCCTGGTCATTTATTGAAATTAAACGATTACAATCTGTACATAATAAAAGATATAAGTACATAATCAATTATTCTTTTTTTAAAGTGTTTATAAAATTCTTTTACATAATAAATATAGTTATTTCAAGTTAAATATATCTTTCCTCTGTTTTTTTTTAGATTTGAAAACATTCTGCAAATTCAAAAGAAAGATTGTGATTTCATTTTTCAATTACAAATGTATAGAAATAAGAACAAATTCCTGTTTTATAACAAATACCGATAAAACCTGATGTTGGTCACCAAATTCAAGGACGTAGGATTCTATAATTTTCTGGCTATATAATAATGTAGAAAAGTTAACCTTCCAAACTTATTTGGCGAAAAAAAAATGGTATTGAAATTTTGATCCACATAATATGAAAAAGAATAAAATTACTGTTTATATTTTAATTCTTTAATACATTTTATCAAATGAAAAAGAATGGCAAGTTTTTTTCCTTTCAAAAAATATAATTTGATTCAGTGAACTTTATAATGTAACTGTAATTACTGCAACATTTTTTTTTTCCTATCCAAACACCGCATTTCAAACTGTTTCATTATACGTAAACCAGTTTTCTGTTTCGAAACTAGGCATCTGTTTGAAAATCCTCCAGATTCTCTGGATTCCAAGATACGTATATAATCCATATAATTAACTAATCAATATTCACGGAAGTGAATCTAAAGAATAAAATTTGTTAATTTATTCAAATTTTTAAATTTATCTAAATTTATTCTTGGTCTTTATCAAAATAAAAGATAAACGAAAGTTCTAAAATTAGTGCCCTAAAATTCTAAAAGCTTGAATGGAATTTTCATCTTTGGAACAAACAAAACGGAAAAAAAGAACAATTTCAGGAAACATTACAGCAATGACAAATCCCCATTTAAACGACATTTTCCGTTGACAATTTACAAATTGTTAATAATGCTTTCTGACAATATTCCTGACGACTAAGACATGGACCAATAGACCATGACGACTAGTTATAATAAACGGAAACCGTTACGCAACCTTTGGAATCTCTAGATGTAATATAATGATAGTATTGTTCTGATTCAGATATGATTGTGATTCTTAAAGGGCAGATCTGATCTGCTTTAAAATTTCAAAGATATATGTCAGTATTATGCTAGTACAACAAAAAAAAATTCGACTTAATAACATAATGCACCACTGGTTAATAAAATGAGAAAAATGCCTTTATATATTTTTCAATCATAACAAAAAGTTTGTAATGAATTCTAGGGGTATCCAAAACAAGCATTCAAAATGTTATATGATAAAGATAGCATTAATTAAGATACGAATTGGATCTTATAATTTGTTATTTATAATTTTTATCTATTCCTTCAAAATCATTTAAGTAATTTAGTAATATTCATTATCCATTGATAACAAAATAGTAGAGAAAAATCTCATGTATTTTTTATTAAAAATATATTTAATTGTTCTATTATGCTTAATAACCATGATGACTTCATAAATATGAATTTTCAACTTTATATAAGTTTTGCCTTTTTTTTTATATATATTTTTTTATAATAGTTTTTTTACTAATAGTAGATATACTTAATTCTTCTACATAGCAGAAAAATTGTGGTTATGTTTTGAAAATAATACCACTTGAAAAACCATTCCTTAAATATATTCTATCGTGACTTTCCATTTTGCATTCTAAATAATTCTTAATAATAATAATAAAAAAATAATTAAATGAGAAATTATAAAATTTACTTTTCTCAGACATTTCCATCCATTACTAATTAAAACTGCCACTAAAATTTTTATTTAAATGATAATTCGAATTTTTTTTTTTTCACAATTCGTTTGACAAATATGTAAACAAACGTTCTTAAAACAAATAGCTATCTAACACAACCAAAACAACAATTTAAAAGATAAAAAATATTTCAACTTACCCGCTGCAAGTGTCAATATTTTTTCAGTCTTTAACTTCACAAGTTTTTTCACACTAATTAATCCTTCATCAAACAATTCACATCACAAAAAAGAACAATCGTTTATATTCACAACAACGTTATTTGCAGCAAATCAATGAAAACCACTCACCAAAATAAAGCAAAAAAAAATAAATAAATTGTGATAATATAATCCAAATCACAACACGAGGGGAGATTTTTTTAAAATACTATTCAGCAGATCAATACGGGGAGCAAAATAAAAGAGCAGTTTTTGAGTCACAACGTTAGAACACGCATACCCTAGCTTGACAGCAAGTAGCGTTGCTTTGAGCTTGTATTCTGTGCGCGTTTTCTTCGCTATCCCAAACCTCGTTTGATCCCGCGGTTCAGGGTTGCCAAGTATCGCGGATATCGGCTTTTCTTCGACTGCCAAGCTTGGCGAGGGATTGGAGGCGCCAAGAGTTTTCATCTGTCACTTCTTTTTAAGTGTTGGCAGGAATGGCTGTCATTTCGTTGTCGGAATTTGTCAATTCAATAAGAGTTTTGATAAAATTAAGTTTCCTTTTATAAAGCGTGTTTTTTAAAGAATCTAGTGAGTTAATATTTTTAATTTCTTACACAAAATCAGAAATTTGTTGATTTTGTTCCTGATCTAACGTTAGACTTAATAAAATGTTTAGATTAAATTATATTATTTATATGCTACTGTTATTAATAAATGTTTTATTTTATTTTATTTTGTAAAAATTACGTTTCAGTAAATAAGGAATTATAGCTTAAAATTGAAACAAAATGGAAAATTTCAACACTCCGAATTTATTTTCTTAGTTTAAAATTTTATTTCTCTGACAAAAATAAAAAACAAATAGCAATAATTTTTAATTTAAATCAATAATATATTTTAAAAAAATTAAATACATTTGGCAATTGCTATCTTTCTATTTAGAAAATAATTAATGAATTAAATAAAATAATGAAAATATTGAAACATCAATTCACTTAGTATATATATATATATATATATATATATATATATATACTAAGTGAATTGATGTTTCAATAATAGATAATAGATGTTTCAATAATAGTCGGAATATATATATATATATATTCCGGCGGTGCCATGGATGTTTGTAGTGGTTCGAGATCCCCATTAAACCATAGATCCCGGTCTAACAGGATCTTAGAGAGTTGTGGACGGTAGTGTTACTCGCGTCCGTAGCATATCTTCAGGCTACACGTGCGTCCTGAGTAATGCTACATGTATAACAGTGGCGCAGTCCTTTGCTTATGACATAAGGATTAACTTTCTCTGTATTGCCAGCTCTATTAGAACAAAATACATATATATATAAATTAAACCAATCAATTAAATTTTTCGAAATATAAATTAAATTAAAAATAAACTGTAATTTTCATTAAGAAAAGGTTTTTATTAATCACTATATTATATATAAAAATTATTCACTATATATGAATTTCGAAATAAGTTGTTACGTATTTCTGGAAAATAAGATAGAGACAATCGACATCTTAAAGTAACCATCTAACTACTGACATCTCGCCTACCCTAACCACCTACATTCTACTAACATCAGGGAACGAGACAGTTGCAGTGTCCCTGTCATGGCCGTCTGGGGAGGCATTATGATGAAAGGGGGTGGTTTAAGCTCCAAATTTTCGTCTGGGATATCGCTAACGAGGATTGCTATTATCAGAAAGTGGTCCTCTCCTCACTCAGCACTGTTCTGAAGTATCATTTGGTGCCAGGCTGAGAATCTTCTAGAAAGAGATCATATCACTGGAATGGATCAGCCAGCATATTCCCCAAAGAAATGTCTGGGATGCTTTGTGCAAATTCCGTTCGGCATGATTATATTCACCAGAAAAATTTCTGAAATGAGAAATGGACATTCTTACATGAACAATTGCATAATCTGATGATGAGTACCGAGAGACAGAGCCAAGTCATCATTGCAACTAAAGTGGGTCATATCCCTGACTAACGTACTTCGGTTTCATATTCATCACCTTGAGTAGACAAACATTTGCACCAATGCTACTCTTTTGATGAAGCCTTTATTTTGTTTGATTCCATAGTGTGTGCATTCTGCTCATTTTCACATTGCTTCTTATCAGGGCCGGATTTAGATGAAAAGAGGCCCTAGGCTATTCCACTTATGAGGCCCTTTCACCTCCCATTTTTAAGTTTGTAAATTACATGACATATAATAAAAATACATCATTACTGTGATATATATCAGTATGTTAAATGAGACATGTTGCGATGGGTACTAATCTTTATAAAAAATGTGGCACGGATAATATGAGGCCCCTCTTGATCTTGAGGCCCTAGGCTGAAGCCTAGTTAGCCTATATGAAAATCTGGCCCTGCTTCTTATATATTACACAATATATTTTTATATATTTATTTTATTTCATGTTTGCCATCTAACGGCTTTTATTCTATCTAACCTACCATCTACTAACCTAATCTAACCTATCAACTAGTCACATTAATATGACCACCACCTACTTTTGACGTCAACGTAAAATAACCAATCACAAAAGGCAGGTGGCAGCACATTGCAGTGGAGTGTATATAAATAATTCCACTTAATACTAAATTCCACACTTCACTTAAAGTCAGAATATGCAAGAGTGTATATACTGGCTTTTGAGAGGTGGTCACATTTATGTGATTGGACTGTGTATCTAACCTTCATTTAACCTTTTTTTTTTTTTTTGCAAAACTATAGTTATGCATATATGCATTTGCATAATAGTGTATTTGTAAGAATTGTTTTACCTTACTCAAATGAAGAACTGAACGAAGAACCTGAGACTCTTACTCAAATGAAGCACGTATAGAGTTCTTCATTCTCTATGCGTGCATCAGTTTAAAGAAAACGGTTGACTATCCCCCCTCTTATCTAAAGTTATCCTATTTAAAAGTCACGAACTATAAAACCATTTTATTTAGGTTCCACGTTATGAATACCAAAAATATAAAAGAATTTATTGTATTAGACAAATACAAACTCCAACTATGAATAAATTACAACTATTGAATAAAGAAGGATAATATATTCAAAGCATAGCGCGGTAAAAAATAGATAGAAGGAACAAACTTTTTTTAACAAACAAATTAAATCCAAGTTCGTGTTAAGAATAATTGAGATCAAGCTTTATGAAGAGCCCATAAGGATAAGATATGATCACGATAGTTATGCTTGTAGGATAATAAAGTCTAAAAAGTCTTACTTTGGGATTTTCTGGTATATTTAATTATGTACATATGTATATATGATATTTTAAAAATTTATTAATGGTATTCACTCAAAAATTTTCAAATTTTGGATGATTTAAGCATTGAAATGCTTTAAAATAGCATTTCAGAATATAGTCAATTTTTCTTCTTCATTGACGCAATAGCTCCACGGTGCACCAAGACCGCCTGTCTTCTGACAGATTTCGATGGAGTATGGTTGTCAGTCTTACACCCAACGTTCTACAGTGATATTAGACTGGTACCTATGGTTAAAAGTGGATTCAAAGTCATTTCAAGCCTCCATGGCACAGCCTGGACTCGAACCCAAAACCTATGCCACCGAGCATCAGAGTTCTAGATAATCAGTTTTCTCACAGGGGATTTCTTGCTGGCGTGATCAGATAACATTTAGGGAGTACTGGTTCAAATCAGGGGTTTCATCCCTCCTTCATAACCTGTTAGTGGTACACGGGATTTATTGATGTTTAACAGCAATAACAAAGAATTGCTGGATTACGCTTTTTTGTGTACCATAAAAAAAAAAAAAATTGGTTTATTTCGATGGTGTTTTTATCTCTGCCTATATTTTGTAAAATTCAAATCGCCTTAGTTTTTAAATGATTATTCGATTTCGCATCAATAATCAGGTTATATAATAGTAGTTTCCTCTATTTCCTTCCATATGACATCCAAATAAAGCAACTAAATGTCCTCCAAAATTTTTACATAAGGTAGTGTTCTACCCTTCTCGCCTGCGGCCTGGTGCCATGTGGCTTGGTTCGAATCTTGGCTGTGGCATGGATGTTTGGTTCGAATCCACTTTTAAACTGTAGGTCTCGGTTGTTTAGCCCTTGTGTGCACAAGATGATAGTAGAGGGACAAGCCAAACCTCCTGTTGATGATTAACCGTGCCATATGTGAGTGGAACAAGAGGCCCACCAATGCTCAGTGGCCTGATGACCAATTGACTAGCGATCTGGCCTTTGGGCACCACAGGCTGCAGGTTCGGAACCCACGTTAAACTGTAGGTCCCGTTCTAATTCTAAGGTGTGCAAAAAAAGAACCGTAGAGCGACAAACCAAACCCCAAATGTTCAGTAAAAAATAATGTCAATTATTTTAGCAGTTATAATTCAATATTCCGCCTTTTTTTTGTTATTTTGTCAGTGCAACTCAAAAATAATTCATCATACTAAGTTCAATCACACAAAGTTATTTAATCACAACACTGTTCAATATGTCCTAGAGAATCTTGATATCTTTCCATTAGCCAGGAATAAGATTAATTACCATAAAAAGATAAGTTTGAAAATTGTTCGTGATTTTATGCTTTTTACAGAATTGTAATAAATTATTTTAAGCATTAAGTATCTTATTAATAAAATATATATCTGGGAAAAAGTATCAATTTTCTTATAACTTTTATGATTATTAAAAATTTTAATAATTATTACAATGTATTCAGTTGCAAAAATTACCAATTAATAATTAAAATGTAACACGTGCTCTAAATATTTCAGTGATTCTACAGATACAATGGAATAATAAAATAATTTACGACATGCCTAATTTAAACATTTTATTATCATTTATTATTATCATTATTTTTATATATTATTATTTTATTATTATTATTATTTTTGAAATCATAATAACTACATTAAAATGTAGAACATAAATTTCAATCACAAAAAAATAATTTTATTTCTTAAATTTTCAAAATATTTCATAAAAATTTTTAAGCTTTTTTTTTTATGTGTTTGCATTATTTAACTTCCAAATGAATGAAAAACCTTGATTATGAACCGCTAAACACGAACTTTTCTAAATAACATTTAAAGTCAAGGCAATTTAATCAATAGATAGAAAAATACCTAAGTAAATAAATGTTTGCATTATTAAATTTGACTTATTTGCACTTGCATGGTATGGCCAAAAGTAACTAGCACAGTCGTCGTGGAGGACAACGGAGATTCGTATCATTTGGTGGTGTGTACTTCAGTCACTGCTTTCAGAAACGAGAATACTCAATGACAGTAAAATGTTTCACAACTGGAGTAAGGCTGCTTGGTACTAGAAAACTAGTACCAAGCAGCCATACTTAAAAAACTTACCTTGCAGCCGAGCAGTACTAGTTTTCTAGTTTTCTTTCCATATACAACATGCAAATGCTGAACGGTAACCCATAGGAGTCTTCCTTACCCATTGGTAATGAAGGGATAGGAGATTTTTTTTTGAAAACGATATGATATTTGAAAATAATTCATAGTATAAATATAAGTGGTTTGAGTCTCAGAAGTGCGTGGATGTTCGTAGTGGTTCGGAATCTACTTTAAATTGTAGGTCCCAATCTAACATGACTGTAGAGCGTTGGGCATAGAGCTGACAACCCTACCCCCTAAAAAAAGAAGACATCTCATGTTTCAGAAATTTGCGAGTAGGCAGACGGCCTTGGCCCTCCATGGGGCTGTGGCGCCAATGATGATGATGATATATATAGTGGAAGGCAAGGCCTTTAGACGGACTTAACATAAAACAAAATAATTAATTAGATTGTTGACTAAAGATAGCTATTACTTCTATCGTTTAGGTTTTACAGTTTCAAATCCTGTGAATATTTCAGTTAATTCTAAGAGACTTATTGAAGACAATGACAACGTGTGCAAAAAGCATCTCACATCTATAGTCTGCCTGGTGAGAGTTCTCACATAAAAAAGCGATACAAATTCGCTGTTGGTATTTTGTTCGTAATTAACATGGGAAACGCGAGGCACACCGATATACATAAAATCCTCAAAACACATATAAAATTGCTCGATATGTGGCCAAAGGCTGTTTCATTCAAACTGTTTAAGGGAGAAGGAACAGAAGGCACGAATTGTCTATCAATTCTCTGAAAATTAGGATACTCGATGTTGATTGCAACACCGTCTGTCAGAATTTTGCATCGTTCTGTCATGATGGCTAAAATTATTTTCTGGACTATTTCCATACGACAGAAAATATGGGATCTAATCTATGTTTTCCCTTAAAGGGTTCATCTTCATATCTCCCACACAGTGGGTTGTTTTTTGTGTTGTTACTGATCACCCTGGTACTGAAAAGCCTACACCAGCTCTACAAGACCCCATCGCAGGCGACTGGACCATGGCTAAAGGTAATATGCAGCTTCACTTTAATCAGAACCACGGGGGCTGAAGATTGACTAAATCTCAAGACAACGCTCTACGATCATATTAGACAGGGCCTATGGTTTAAAGGGGGATTCCGAACCACCACAAACATCCATGACACCGCCGGGACTCGAACCCAAAACCCGTTGCACCCAGCGCCAGAGCGCTGACACTCGGCCATTAAGGCCCAAGTTGTTTGTATCAAAACATAAGAAGAGCGTGAGATCTTCAATGTATTAAAAAAAATCCCATTATTAACTTCGATTCGAAATAGATAAGGACAAATGGAAGGAACTTAATGTTTTAACTCAAATAACATGAGCTACTGGTTGGAAGATTAACTCATGTTCCATTAAGCTGTTTGACAAAAGAGGGCAAGCTTTAGATTAAATGTACCTCAGAGTAATGTTTCCGTTTTTGTCAATGTGAAACTTGAGATCAAAGTGAAAAGGAAGGAAGGCAGCAACAGAGAAGGAAACGAACAAATAATAAAATATATTACAGTTCCGAATAAATCGATTCAATAGGTAGTAAAAAGCTTCGAATCAATCTGTTTTCCTAAGATTATAGTGTCGTGTCGATATGGATGTCAAAATGTATTTATAAATATTTTTTGTAATAAGACAAAATTGTTTGAAATTATTGTATGATTCATGTATTGTGGTGGTATATTTTTATGTGTCCTATTTGTCGTATCGATATGGATATCAAGATATATTTATAAATATTTCTTGTATTAAGGTAAAATAATTTGTAATTATCATATATTTCATGTGTTGTGGTGGTAAATTTTTATAAATCCTATTTGTCGTGTCGATATGGATGTCAATATGTATTTATAAATATTTTTTGTATTTAAGCGAAAATTGTTGTAATTATTATATAATTCATGTAGTATATTTGGTGGTATACATGTAGACGCATATTTTTATGTGTCCCATTTGTCGTATCGATATGGATGTCAATATGTATTTATAAATATTTTTTACATTAAGGCAAAATTGTTTGAAATTATTGTATGATTCATGTGTTGTGTGATATATTTTATGTGTTCTATTTGCCGTATTCATATGGATGTCAATATGTATGTATTACTATTTTTTGACATCCATACCAACATGACAATATTTTCTAAAGTGGCAATGTTACACTATAAACTACTGAAAAAAAGTTTTTAAACAATATTTTTAATGCAGCTGACAAACACTTAAATAGTTATTTTTATACCACAAGCAAGGGCCCCACCGACGTTACCATTTAGCACTACACAGGGACGTGTAGCTTGAAGATATTCTACGAACGCGAATAACACTATCTACCACAACGCTCTACGTTTATATCAGACCGAGACCTACGGTTTAAAGTGGATTCTGAACCACTACAAACAACCATGACACAGCCGGGACTCGAACCCAGATTCGAACCTGAGCGCCAAAGAGCTAGCCACTCGTCCATTAGGTCCCACAAGCAAATGAAAAGCTCAATAAAAAAAATTGAGAAATATTACCCATCTACCCTCTGTTAAGCAAAAGAAGTAACTAATTAATTGCAACACAATTCAGTTACGAGGATAAAAATAAAAATTATATATATGTGTGTTTGTGTTTCAATAGATGCAAACGGAATGCGAGTAGTTCAAGCAATACTCATTTAATAATTATAATTGCTAGTCTTTATTGAGTTGTTTATTTTTTTTATATTTCTTATTATGCTAGATTTTCTTTGATATGAGACAAGAAAACAAATCAATTAATTTTTAAAGGGATACAAGGACAAAGTAATTTATTAATAAATCAGATAAGAAACAACTCGAGTTATTAAAAATACATAGGACTGTATTCGGTGCATATTATAAAATAACTTTACGCATGATATTTAAGTCAATGAAATAATTGCATGTTAAATAAAAACATAATTCTTAGAAAAATTAAAATAATGGAATAATTATAAATAATTAGAATAATTTTAAGCCTGAAATTAAGAAAATTGCTACTGAATGATCAGCAAACAAGAAGAAGTATGAGAATAGAAACAACTAGTAAATCTGGTTAATGATAGTTATTAGCTAATGCGAACGTCCTTGTAAGCAAATTTACTACAGTTGAATTCCTTTGTTCCGCAACTGTTCATTTCAGTCATTTCCTGTTGTCAAATAGCAAATCTGTTTAAAAGTATTTATTTAAATAAGCGTTTATTTATTCTTTTAATTTCCGTTTACATACTTTTAGTTTCTGTTTTTAAACATTTTTCAGTTTTTTCCTTCAACTTCCGTCAGATTTTTCAGTGATTTGTAAAACGTTGTTTAAGTTGAAAAATGTCTTAAAAATAGAAAACAACAAAAAAAATTCAAGTCTATATAAACATAAAATATGAGAAAGTAATAAACAAACAATCAACAAATAAATTAGACGTGGAATATAAACTGTGATATCTATATATATATATGAAAGTTTGTTTACTTCAAAAGTCTTATTTTGTAGGAATCACTAACAGATAAAAAGAATTTGAAGACTTATTTATTTATTATTTTTACTATATCGTTGTTCGTTGGCAATTTTTTGCCAGACAAAATTTTAGATTGGTAATTAGTTACAAAATGTTAGATGTTAGATCGTTAGTAATTTTTTAACAGACAAAATGTTAAACTGACAATTAGTTAGTTACAAAATGTTATATGTTAGATCCTTGTCAATTTTTAAAAGGCAAAATGTTAGACTGACAATTAGTTAGTTAGAAAATGTTATATGTTCGATCGTTAGTAATTTTTTAACAGACAAAATGTTAAACTGACAATTAGTTAGTTAGAAAATGTTATATGTTAGATCCTTGTCAATTTTTTAAAAGGCAAAATGTTAGACTGACAATTAGTTAGTTAGAAAATGTTATATGTTCGATCGTTAGTAATTTTTTAACAGACAAAATGTTAAACAGACAATTAGTTAGTTACAAAATGTTATATGTTAGATCCTTGTCAATTTTTTGTTAAAAGGCAAAATGTTATATGTTAGATCTGACAAAATTACTGTTAGTTAGAAAAATTTTATATGCTCGATCGTTAGTAATTTTTAACAGACAAAATGTTAAACTGACAATTAGTTAGTTACAAAATGTTATATGTTAGATCCTTGTCAATTTTTTAAAAGGCAAAATGTTAGACTGACAATTAGTTAGTTAGAAAATGTTATATGTTCGATCGTTAGTAATTTTTAACAGACAAAAATGTTAAACTTAAATATGTTAGATCCTTGTCAATTTTTTAAAAGGCAAAATGTTAGACTGACAATTAGTTAGTTAGAAAATGTTATATGTTCGATCGTTAGTAATTTTTAACAGACAAAATGTTAAAAGGCAAAAAAGGCAAAATGTTAGACTGACAATTAGTTAGTTAGAAAATGTTATATGTCCTTGTCGATCGTTAGTAATTTTTTAAAAATGTTATATGTTCAGACAAAATTTTTTTAACAGACAAAATAAACAGACAATTAGTTAGTTACAAAATGTTATATGTTAGATCCTTGTCAATTTTTTTAAAAGGCAAAATGTTAGACTGACAATTAGTTAGTTAGAAAATGTTATATGTTCGATCGTTAGTAATTTTTTAACAGACAAAATGTTAAACTGACAATTAGTTAGTTACAAATGTTAAACCTTGACAATTTTTTAAAAGGCAAAATGTTAGACTGACAATTAGTTAGAAAATGTTATATGTTCGATCGTTAGTAATTTTTAACGAGACAAAATAAAAGGTCAAAAAAATGTTATATGTTAGATCCTGACAAAATTTAGACTGACAATTAGTTAGAAAATGTTATATGTTAGATCCTTAGTCAATTTTTAAAAGACAAAATGTTAAACTGACAATTAGTTAGTTACAAAATGTTATATGTTAGATCCTTGTCAATTTTTTAAAAGGCAAAATGTTAGACAATTACTTAGAAAATGTTATATGTTCGAGTTAGTTTTTTTAACAGAAAATTTTATATGCTCGATCGTTATATTTTTAGATCCAGACAAAATGTTAGACTGACAATTAGTTAGTTTAAAAATGTTAAATGTTCAATTGTTAGCAATTTTTAACAGACAAAATGTTTGACAATTAGTTAGTTTACAAAATGTTAAATGTTCAATTGTTAGCAATTTTTAACAACAAAATGTATTAGAAAAGTTACATCATTAGCAATTTTTTAATAGACAACATTGTTAGATAGTTAACAATGTTTTGACAAACAAAATGTTAGACTGACAATTAGTTAGTTGCAAAATGTTAGATGTGAGATCGTTAGCAGTTTTTTAACAGACAAAATGTTAAAACCGAATTTCCTGTGACTTCAAATCTTTTTATCGAATTTCTTTTTTATGATAACTATGATTATGAAAATACATGAATTAATGAGATATAATTTTTGCAGTAAAGCCCATTCTATTCAAATGTCTCATAGACTGTCCTATTTCATTCTGCCATGTTGATTATCCAGTGTAAACAAAACATAATTTTGGAAGTTAAAGTTCATACATAATGAAATCGTAGAATATTAGAATATTGAGGGAAACGTTCCTTGGCGAACTAAGTTCAGAGTAAAAGGTGACCTTTTGAAAGCATTATGTGATTACTATTCTCATTACCGTATGCTAAATCTGAATGACCTAAATTCCTACAATATGTTGGTGTGAATACCTGAAGTTCAAAATAGCAACTCAAGTTCTGGCCATTAGTAGACCTCCTTTTAAATGATAGTCATTTATTCACTTTGAAATGCAAGCAAGTTCTGGCCTTAATTTGTCCTCCTTTTAAATAACTGTCAGAAATTGCATTTGAAATCAATACAAATTCTAACCATCATTTTCTTTCTCCTTTTAAATCATAGTCAGAAATTCATTGAAATGTAAACAGTTGAAATATATTCTCGTAATACAAATTGCTCAGTTTTCTAATATTCTAAAGAACAAATTATAATTTTATAGATCCTCTTTATTTGGATTTTCAAGTAGATCTCTAAAAATACTAATGGATATTTACAAAACGCTAATAGATTTTTAAACATTATTAGTAAATGTCTAAAAATTACTAGTAGATGCTTTTCTTTGAACACCACATGAAACTATCACTTCGGATTCTTTAAAGAAATTCTTTAAAAGTTCATCGGATAATGCCAATTTATTACAACAGTTCAAAATGTTTTTATGTTAAATTCATTTATTTTATGTACGGTATGAAGAAGAATATCAATTTATTACAACAGCTCAAAATTCTTTTATGATAAATTCATTTATTTTATGTATTGTATGGAAGAAAAATATCATTTTTTTGCAACAGCTCAAAATACTTATGTTAAATTCATATCAGATACAACTTGGCCTAGAAACAATTGTTTTAAATCTGCTTCTTATATTACTTATCAGAACGCCGATGTAAAATAAAATTGAACTAGATTCACTAAAAATTGTTGACGTTTTATAATTGAAAATGAAATACATCGTCGTGTTCAATAATGCTTTCGAGATTCTCTACAGCGATTAATAGCAATGCTTTCAAGATTTTTTACGCTTTCAAGATTCTCTAAAGTGATTAATAACGCTTTCAAGATTCTTTACAGCGATTAACAATGCTTTCGAGATTCTTTATAATTATTAATAATGCTTTCGAAATTTTTATAGTGATTAATAATGTTTTCTAGATTCTTTACCGCGATTAACAATGTTTTTGAGATTCTTTTTACAGCGATTAATAATGCTTTCGAAATTCATTATAGCGATTAATAATGCTTTTTCAGATTCTTTTTGTTATTAATAATGCTTTCAAGTTTAAGGTAATATAATGGCTTGAAAGATTTTAAAATGCAACAAAATTTATCATGGTTACTTTTAACAATACTTCTATTAAAACGTGAAATATCAATTAATAACAATATGCCAGTGAGTATGGGAAACTTACTATCTGGTACTGCAAGAAAAAATGTGTTGTTATTAAGTTATAAGCATTATTAAGTTATTAATAGTTATTAAGTCCTCATTCGTCAATTCATTATTTATCATTATTTGCTTTCACTTTTTCAGACACGTTTTCGAATCTTTTCATATCTAAAAATTCGTTATAAACTGCCTTTATTTGAGGTTTAGATCTTTGTAAATTATTTTCGAATTTTTAAATTATTTACGAAAGGCATTAAAGAGAGAAAATGTTACTACTCAATAAATTGCAGTATAATTATATTAGAAATCTAAACCAAAATCTTGAATCGCCAAGCAGCGATTACTGGTGAAAATGGCAACCCTTTCCTTCGCCGAAATACAGGATTCTACCAGGTGGAAACAAGCAGGTCCGTTACAGGAGAGACATATTATTAATGTAGAGAGAAGAGTCAGAAGGAGAAATGATGAGGCTGCCCATTCTGTTTCGGTTTCAAGTCAACAATCATTTCCGCCATCACTGCATGAGCTTATGGACAGAAAAAAAAAAAGTAGCAGGAAACCGGTTTCTTGGCCCACTAGGGTAATGTTGATTACGTTAAGTAATAGGAAATATTAAGGCTTAAAAAAAACTTACGGAACTATACTCCAAGAAAAATGAATGGGAAACTGTTGTCTGTTTGTATATTGTGGTAAAAAAGATTGATATCAACATCGAACTATCTAAATCTAACTCAGTTTATGCTAAAATAGAAGAGAGATTACACATAAGCCTCTTTTATTATGCGAATTGGGAATATTAAAAATACTTTTTGTGTGATCTTTATTTATTAAGAGACAAATGAAATGAATGAAGAAAATTTTGAAATTATTGCACAAATCAATTCTGGTTTCATCTAAGAAAATACTAAATTCTACGAATTACATAATTGACTGGACATTGTCATAAAAAAAAAAAAAAAAAAAAAAAAACGTAACAATATATAACGAATTCTAATAATTTAAAACGGTTTTGTTACGCTTTTGTTACGATTTCAATTACAATGAACTTACAAATTTAATTTATTGGCAATTCCTAAATTGCATAAAATTGCAATTGCGTAATTGGCAGCACATTCAAAATTAGTAATTGGCAGTTTGAATTTGGTGTTTTTAGTAAACAATACGTTCTGATTTTTTTTTCATTTGCATTTTTAAGTGAAATTAAAATAAGAATTCCCGTTATAAGTTAATAATTAACATCTTATATTAATATAGTAACCTAACTATTAATTCATAGATTTACAATCTCATAAAAATGAAAGCTTTCACGTTTATTGTCAAAAACCGATGTTAAATAACAAGATCCTTTTTATAGAATGCTTAGCAAACAACTGAAATGAATATATATTTTTTAATTATTAGAATTCGTTATATATTTGTATTCTCCATTAAATGTATATAAATATCTTATCTTTATAACGAATTTAACAATTTTTCCCCCATAATTTTGATTATATTATATTTTAAGTTACTTTATTTTTTGTATGTGCCATTTTTTTTTAAAAGTAACTGTTTCTTTAAGCAAAGCTGCCAAAATAGAGGCAATGTTGTTTTAATTGATTTTTATGAATTGTTTATATCTAAACATTTAAATCCATTGTTAAATTTTGCAAATTTATTTAAAACAAACTTAGCTTATATTAAATAAGCTTTTGTCATTTACATATTAAGAGATTATTTTAAAAATTTCCAAGAAGGATTACATTATTATGCAAATTTTTTTAATAGCATGCATGTTTTGAGATTAACGGAAAACATATTTACCTCAGATTTTAATAAAGAACTTCACAAAAAAAATGTTTTTCAATTATTCGAAACTTTAAATCTTAAAAAAAAAAAAAAAATTTCCGTAGGAATTGGTTTTTGGAATAAGAAATAAAAACAACTTTACTACTGTGCCCAAAAAGTAAGATCAATTATTATTTTTTTTCAAAAACTCTTTATTTATTCTTCCAAATTTATTTCATCGCCTTCAAAGTAATCCCCTCCGGACACAATGCACTTATGCCAACTTTTTTTTCCAATCTTCAATGCAGGGTAAAAAGGACATCGGCAGGGATGGTCTTCAAAGCGCACGGTGATTCACCTTGTATCTCTTCACTCGACTCAAAACGGTGTCCCCGGAGTAATCTTTTGAGTTTAGGGAATAGTTAGAAGTCGCATGGTGTGAATACGGTGGTTGTGGAATGATATGGGTTTCATTTTGGGCGAAAAAGTCACGAAGAATCAATGCAGTGTGAGCTGGCGCATTTAGTGCTTTCGGTACCAGTCGAGATTTGACGCGTTTGAGGCCCAAAATGGAATTGACCAATCCTTTTGAAATTCCAACATCATCAGCTAGGTCTCTAAACACCAAATCTTTAATCTTTTTGAACGTGAGTTTCGTCAGTTGAGGTTGATGGTTGACCAGAGGGCTCTTCGTCTTCAACGCGTTCTCCGCCTTCTTTGAACTGTTTATACCACTTGTAAACAGTTCTTTCCGATATAATTTGCTCACCGAATGCCTTTTTGCAACATTCTATACGTTTCCGCATACAAATATTCATTCCGCAAACAAAATTTAATGCAAGTTCTTTGCTCAATTAATTCAGACATTTCGAAAATCGCCGAAATCACTTTTAGCGTCTCACAAAGCCAAGCGTAACTTAAACACTAATAAATATTTTGACATCAAATTTCACACAGATGTTAAAGACAGTGCCAGCAATCTAAAAGAGAAAAAAAAAAATTTCATTCCATAAGCTCCGGGAATTTTAAATTGAAAATTGGTCTTACTTTTGGATACAGTAGTATTTAATTGAATTCTATGCAACGTAACAACATAAAAAAAAAAGCCATCAATTTTTAAAAAATATTAATAACTTCAAGCACACGTTCATAAATAGAATTTTTATTCTTAACTATTTATTGGGGAAAAAAAATACATTGAATATTTAAACACAATGGATAAAAATAAAAAGAACAAAAGTCCATTTTCGCAATTTTTCCCCATCGTGCATTTCTTCCACTTTCAAGATGGCGGCAAATAAAGAATAAAATTAGCGCGCCAATTGTCTTAACGTTGTTTTGATGTTGCGTTATGGATTACGGAAGATTCCTTCCTGACAGCTAACAGATCAGCTATTTGATAAATTGCTTGGAACACAAGACTCGATTCCCCAATACTTTTTGTGATGTATCACCTGTACAAAAGAGACTTTTCACTAAAACTTATTTTCGCTTCCTTATAACATTAGCTGTTCTTTTTCTTGGTGGTCTTATTTCGTTAAAGATTAATCATCGGTTGTTTTTTTGTCTGTGGTAAATTTGAGTTCATCGCAATAATCTTTATTATCATAGCATTTTTTAATGAAGATAATGAATGTTTATATTATGACAGTTTTCTAATAGTAGCTGAAATCATTTTTTTTTCTATTTTGGTGACAATGACACAGCTTCTGGTTTGAATTGTCAGCGGAAATTACTAATGTACTAAGGGAAATTACTTTTTGTTACCGTACTAATGTACTAAGGGGGAGGGAATCTGGAAAAAACCCATTTCAAACAGCTTGGATTGCCAAAATGACGGTCGCAATTGCCACTGAGAAACTATATTTATGTTACCCATAAAATATACGGGTGTTGATTTGGTGTGAGTGGGTCAACGATGTCCCGGAACCTTTTCAACGTTTCATATTGGTTAATTAATTTTTCTTAAATTTCTTTCACAAACTATTCTTATTGGTTTATTTAAAATACTTTCACGTGCCTTTTTATTAATTTTTTATAAAATCATTTGGAATTCTATAGTTTTTTTTAATTTTTATTTAATCTGCTTTCTTTTTTTCAAGTTTTGAGCGATATCTCATGAACTTAATGTATAACCTGAATATAATTTATTGATACTTTTTCTTTGTTTGCTTTTTTAAAGGTGCTGTTATGCATTTTATTATTACATTAAATTCTAAATTTTATAGGTAACCTGTATATCGGCCTAGCGGAATACAATTTTTTTATGTCTTTAGTTCTGAAGTATCTTAAAATTTGAATCGTACTCAATAAATTTAAACAATATGCTTTTATACAATAAATTTTTATAAATAATTAAACATATAATTCATAAAATGAAAGGTTATATTATTATATGGCTGCAATTCATACTACCAACAGTTGCTTTAAACAATGAATTTCTTTCGTACATCAAACGCCTTTTAAAATTAGCTTATATAGAAAGATAGAAAGATAAAATGATAACAGAAATATTTAAACGTACATAATATAAATTTTCTTGAAGCATCTGCTGGCAATATTTGAGCATGCGCAAAAGTTTCTTGCTGTTTACTGGAGGATAAATTATTACTCTGTGCTTTATGTAATCGATTGTTGAGCAGCAATATTTATACGATGCATTGTCGAGCTTTGTGTACTGCTGTGTATCCATTTTTAGACATTGTCTTTCAAATTCTGAAGCATTCGACAATAATATACAAAAATCTTGATATTCATTTGCCATTATATTGGTGCAAGGTTTAACGTCATTTAATGCTGATATTGTTACAAATATATAAAAGTTTTAAGATTCCTTCGTCGAGTTACATAAAAGCAGTCATAAAATTTCACTTTGTATCCAAGTTATAGTTATCCGATATGATACTGGCAATTTAATAGATCATTAAACAATGTTTTCCCTCCAAATTAAAGTATTTTTATGATCTATTAGCCAAGCTGGACATCATATAATCATTAGCATCAAAATTATCCAAAATTTAGAAAATGTCATTTTGTTTTCAAAGTTCGTTTATTTTGGACTTTTTTTTTTTTTTTTTTTTTGAATATCGATGGGTGTTCTATATATCTTTCAAACAGTCCATCGATTGGCGATAAGAAGAGGATGTTTAGGGATAACTGCCCCAATTTCAAGTGTGTATGTATGAAAGAAAAATTCCTCCAGGTAGACTGACAAGTAAAACCACGTTTTTCATCTTTTTATCGATTTCAAAAGCATTGATTGCAACGGACACTGCCAATGGATTTGAAGCTGAGTCGCACTGTTATTAGTTTCGAAAATGTTTTGTATTTTTTTTTTTTTATTAATTTATATATTTTTTATTTTTTAATCTTATATTTTTTTTATTTTTATTTTTTTTTTATTTATTGGGAAGAATAAATCAGAGATATCCTGGACCACTTTCAACGTTTCTTATTGGTTAATTTAATTAATTAATTATTTTTTCACAAGCTATTATTATTGGCTTATTTAAATTATTTTCACGTGCCTTATTATTAATTTTCTTCCTCGTGCCTTTTTATAAATTTGTTTGGAATTCTATTTTATTTAATCTGATTTCTTTTTTTTTTCAGTTTTGAATTATAGCTGAAGAAAATAATTTATAGCCAGAATATGATTTATTAATACTTTTTTTTTTTTTTTTTTTTTTTTTGTTTAAGATTGCTGCTATGCGTTTCATTGTTACATTAAATTCTAAATTGTATAGGTAACCTGTATATCAATCTAGCCGATTACATTTTTTTAACGTCCTTAGTTTCAGAGAAGTTATGAAGCATCTTAAAATTTGACGTGAACTCAGTAAATTTAAGAATATTCTAATACAATAAATTATTATATATGAAGAAAAACTTTTCCTTTTATAAACTATATTTACGTATAATTCATAAAATGAAAGGTTTGCCTTGATATGCATTTGAATGTGATATACGTTAGCTTCAATGTTCTCCTTTTGAGTGTTAACTATTATAATTTATTTCACTATAATTCATTGATGGATAATAGGCCATTGAGTATGGATAATAGCCAAAACAGGGCTCCCCAAACTACGGCCCGTGGTTCAAATCCGGCCCGCCAGTGTCATCAATCCGGCCCGCTACAGTGATTTATTGTTGCTGTAATAAGTTGGATAAAAAAACACAGTATGATAATAACTCGGTTTTATGGACTTGCTAGGTAAAGCTTAATGACAACCATAATACGCGGAAAATTTAATTTAAGCATAACAACTAACAAATAATTGAAACGAATCCCACTAACATTATAAACTAGTGAACATCCCGCGGTTACCCTCGGTAGTCATGTCGTGGTAAAGAGTATCGCATATGTATGTATATCGATGTTTGGAATGTATATATCCTGAATCAAACATATGATTTTTTATCTTGAAAATCTCTCAGGAACGGAAAAAGCTAAATGAACGCGAATGAAACCGCGGGGTATCCGCTTCTAAAAAAAAAAAATACTAATGAGATTTATGCAATTGTGATTTTTCACTGGCAATAGTTTGTAGTTAGCAAGCGTATGCTCGCTCAGCGCGTGTACTCGGAGACTGGTCTAGAAATTATAGATAATGGCAGAAAAATTAAAAGGTTTTGGCCGTTGGTACTTACTGGAGTAAACAGTATGGCCCTAAGGCTGGAAAGTTTGGAGACCCCTGAAATTAAAAATTTCCCCGATAAAAATCCACTTTAATGTGCTTTATCGAGGGAAAAATCTTCAGTAGAAATCTTCAATGTGCGAAATGAATACACAATTCCAAGTAGAGAAACTATATAATAATAACCAAACTGAAGAGAAGAGTCTATGAAAAATGTACATAATAGAAGGTAGTCATTTTTTTATTGTAAGAATAAAATGAAACACTTCACCGACATATGCGAGTAAATAAAAGGAGGTAAGAAATAATTAAAAAGATTCTGATTGAGGAATATATTGAAGAGATTATAGTATATAAATAGTAATAATATAATAATATTATTATTAACTGTAAGTATTTTTTTCTTTAAGTTCCTTGAGAGGCAAATATTTGTGAAAAATATTTCCTAATTAGAGTTGAAATGTATGAGTATATGCTAAAAAATCTTTAAAAAAAAAAGTAAGTAAAAAAATATTTAAAAAGTTTAGTTTTTTTTTTCCTAACTTTTAAATTTAATTGTTATTAATGATTATTTTAAAAATTAATTTAATATTTTTATGCAATGTCTAAAATTTACATTATTTCTAAATTATTTTCTATTTTCATGTAATTTTATCTGAACAAATATTTTTTTTATGAAATTCTATTCGGGTTAGCTAAAACACTAAAAATAATTTTTTGATATAAAGAGACAGGAGAATAAAATTTCATTTTTAACTCATACTTAAAAATATTTCTGAGGTGTTTAAAATATAAACTTCCAAACGAATCTAACAAACAATAAAAAAAAATCGTGGTTTCTTTACAAAACAGTACGAAACATTGTATTTCAAAAGCAAAACCAACTTGATAAAAAAAAAAATTCTACTTTTTTTGTTAAACCATTGAAAATAGATAGTAATAATAATAAAAAAAAAAAAAAACTACCATGAAAGAGTTGGACAGCCTTCAAAAATAATTTTAAAAGTATAAAACAAAAATTTCTATTTCAATACAAGAACCATACTAGCATAAACCCAACCTCAACAACAAACATCTCGACGCGACAGTGCATGAAAAGGCAGACAATTGCAGCAAAGATTTCTGGAGCAGATAAAGGCTTAACCCATTTTATGGAGCCTAATCCAATCCTCGCAGTCTACAATAACACACTCACCTGTGCTGAACAGGGGAGTCTTACCTCAGCACCTGTATACAGTACCGCAAGCAGACAGTGAGTCAGCATTTATTCTCCAGTAGGTGGTCTGGGACCACTCTATTCAACTTCAAAGAACCCCCACCGCCCCCCTTTAGAACCACAAGGGGGTGAGGGAAAGAGAAGAAAGAAAAAGTGGGGGCAGTTTCACTTTTACAACAAAGGCCATGTCTTACCAGACGTTTTTTTTTTTTTTTTTTTTTTTTTTTTAAATAATCTGTCCCATGTCAGCATGATACTTATGAGTATGAAAATCATTGTTGTCAACGGTTGGTAGGGTGAGTCATGCCATCTATGACAGCAATTAGAAATGATTTTTTTGAGATTAAAATACTATTTTTTCAGTGTATAGTATGTGTAGTCATATATTAAATATATATATTTTTTTTATGTCCTATCTCTGTGAGTACACAAAATGTGACTCTTAGACAATAATTGTAAAAAATAAATTTTCAAGATTTGGTTGCAGATATTTTCAACGGCGATATTCTTAATAGCTATATATTATTTATATTGTTTTTTACGTGTTACCCCAGTAAGGACACAAAATGTAACTCTTAGACAATAATTGTAAAAATATTTTTAAGATTTGGTGGCAGATTTTGATTAAAAGAACATTGAATAATTCAAATTTATTATCATTATTATTAAAATTTATTATTTAATATTATTTATTATTATTATTATTATTATCGTGATTTATTCAAATTTGTTATTTTTGAATAATTAATTATTAAAGTATAATTATATAATATATATTAATCTATTAAGGGTTTTTTGTGAGAATTTCTGAACATGTCCTTGTAATATTCATGTATTTTTCATGGTTGGCAAGGATTTTATCAATATCACACAAAAAAAATTTCATGTAGAAATATAATAGCGTAAATAATAATTATATGAATAGTTAAATATTAATGAGTCATGTTGCACTTTATATAATTCAGCAGAAAATTAGTAGTAAGTAAAGCGTACAGCGTAACCGGTACAGCATAACCGAAGTACAGCGTAACCGACGCTGTCGTTGACAAAACGTTTTGTTTACAATCTCTCATCCCGAGAGGAAATATATATTAATGCAGCTTGCTTATAAGTTGACCTACAGACTCTCAGTCGTAGAGGAAGTATATCCCGCACAAACTTGAGTATCTTTAATTTCGGCCTAGAATAATGAATCTAAAATATGTCTTTGAATGAGTTAAATATTGCACGTGTGGGTGTTTGTGCGCGTGTCAATAAAACTGTGTGTTCTCAAACCTGTGTCTCAAATCTCAACTCAACCACACCCAGATCCAGCTTCACAAAACAACCAACAACACTACAATCTGGCGACCAACTTGGGAATGCCTGCACTTGCACACTACAATATTAAAGTATGTGTACACATTAAAATATCAAAAAAAAAAACATGTTAACTATTTTTTATTTGAATATTTTATCTTACTTTTTACTTTTATTAATCCAAATAAACGTTTTCCTTTCAGCAAATATATAAAATACAGAAATAATCAGAAATTATATAGATAATTGCAAAAAAAAACCTACTTAAAAGTACAATATTTTAAAAATTGTTTGCAATCATTTAATTTTTATATTTTACAAACAAATTCTTTGAAATCACTTTTTGTTTTCTATAAATATTTGTCAATATTTAATTTTCCATAGATTTAATTCAACCGAAAATTGTTTTCAATCATTTAATTTTCCACTTTACAAACGAATCCTTTGAAATCATTTTAATTTCTATAAACATTTGTCAACATTAAATTCAATCGAAAATTGTTTTCAATCATTTAATTTTTCACACTTTACAAACGAATCCTTTGAAATCATTTTAATTTCTATAAACATTTGTCAACATTAAATTCAATCGAAAATTGTTTTCAATCATTTAATTTTCCACTTTACAAACGAATCCTTTGAAATCATTTTAATTTCTATAAACATTTGTCAACATTAAATTCAATCGAAAATTGTTTTCAATCATTTAATTTTGTACTTTACAAACGAATTCTTTGAAATCATATTATTTTCTATAAACATTTGTCAATATTTAACTTTCCATAGATTTAATTCAACCGGAAATTGTTTTCAATTATTTAATTTTCTACTTTACAAACGAATCCGTGAAATCATTTTATTTTTCTATAAACATTTGTCAACATTTAATTTCCAATAGATTTAATTCAACCGAAAATTTGGTTTCAATCATTTAATTTTCTACTTTACAAAAACAAATCCTTTGAAATCATTTTTATTTTCTATAAACATCTTTCATAATTTAATTTTCCATAGATTTAATTCAACAGAAAATTGTTTTCAATCATATAATTTTCTACTTTATAAACGAATCCTTTTAAAATCATTTTGTTTTCTATAAACATTTGTCATCATTTAATTATCCATGGATTTAATTCAACCGAAAATTGTTTTCAATCATTTAATGTTCTACTTACAAACGAATCCTTTTATTTTCTATAAACATTTATCAATATTTAATTTTTTTCCTTAGATTTAATTCAACCAAATAATTTATTTCGAACTACATACACGTACATTTAATATTCTGATTTTTAGCTTTTTATTGCAAAAAGCAAGAAAATAAAGTATTCCGCCAATTCTATGTTAAGAGGAAAATAAAAGCCACCAAGTCCAATATGTACATTGCTATAGGACAGACGAATAACTGTAGGATCTGTATTTACTTTCTTCACGCGGCTGACTTGATCGCATTTCTCTTTACTTCTTCCAGCATTATCCACTTTCTTTCTCTTTATCTTTCTCATTCTCTTTCATACATAGAAATGGATGTGTGTATATTTGTTTGTGTCTTCACATTCAGTGGGAATTACCTTTATTTCTTTCATGTAAATCCTATATACTTTTTTCTTCTTCTGAATCACAAGCATGAAGGATAAATAATACCTTAGACCGAGATATATATAATATTTACAAATAATTATGTATACTTTCATATACAAGATATTTATTTATTTATTATATTTAAATAAGGTTCAAATTTCAAAAACGAAACTTGTATAGAAACTAATCTGTGTGATTCGACCTATGATCGCTGTACTTTAACCTTTGGACCTTGATTTAAATACTTTGACACTGAGCTCTGGATAATATACTCTTATACATACTCTGGATAATATACTTATATATATGGATAATATTGAAATATGGATAACATTGAATCTGTTATATATCTAACTTTTTAATAGTTAATAAAAAAGTTCGACGTATAACAGGTTCAACATTATCCAGAGCTCCGAACTACAATTTCACTTATATCTACAACAGATAAATTACTATCAATTTATTACCGCAATTTTAAATACATACCACCAGGAAAATTGTATATGAGTTCTCACTCTCTTACTTAAAAAGAATGAGTATTTTGGTTTATAAGGATTTATCATTCTTGTTCCCTTGATAGAAATAGAGCTTTTTGTCCAAGTTTTGAACTCAAAAATCCTTCCCCCAATCTGTTATATATTAAATTTGAAAAGTAAGATGAATTTAAATAAAAATGTAAAGTTAAGTTTTGTTTTTATTTCACTTGGCAGACATCTAGACCAAGCCAACGAACCCGTATGTACTCATGGTTGAAGGGAAAGGGGCAGCTTCTGCAGTGATGGAGCACCCATAGGTAAAAGTCTGACCTGGCTTAGAGCGGTACAACGCTCTACAGTCATATGAGACCGGGACCTACAGCTTAAAGTGGATTCTGAACCACTACAAACATCCATGGCACCGCCAGGATTCGAACCTGAAACCTGTGGCACCAAGCGCTTGACAGTCGGCCATTCAGGCCCAAAGTTAAATTTAATTAATTTTAACAGATACTCAGAAAGTTAATTTTTTTTTTTTTACAGAAAATTAAAAAATTCCATGCTTTTAATTTTTTTGTTTGGTATACTTAAGGAAAAACATTTAAGTTAACTCTTTTCCTGATTGATGGCTGTTAAATATAATTTGTCACGAGATTACATTACGACATTGCGTATATAGTAATGTATTGTTCAGAATAATTACGCAACAGGGAAGGAAAATAACAAGGAAGCACTAGATTAAACACAATTTTTAAAAATCCATTAAAACGCACATTTATAAGAATTATAATTACATGATTTTACTTATAAATAGCCACGATATATCATTTCACCAAGATTAAACTATAGAGATGACGCAGACTCATTTAATTTCTTAAATTAAGTTTGGCTTATGTATTTTTGGAGCTATTTAGCTCCTGGGGACTTCATCTCCGATATGACAGGGTAAATACAATTGAAACAATGAAAATTGCCCAGAATATATTTACAAATATAATAAAAAATAATCTTGCAATCATAAACAAATAAAAGAAAAGAAAATACTTTAAAAAAAATAAATTAAAAATTTTGCGCGGACGTTTTAAATCATAATTGGGAACGTAAGAGTCAATCTCCTGAATTTCAGTATTTTTATGATTCATAAGTGTGTCAAAATATTTAACTGAGACCTGTTTAACAAAATCTTTTAAAGATGGATTGTTAATAGCTTTATAGTAATCAGAATTGCGCATGAACCATTTAGCAGAGGTAATTTGGCGGATAGTGATATTTTGTAACGTTTCAAGCTTTTAAATTAGATTTAGCTGCATAGGACCAGACCGGGCAAGCGTACTTGAGAATTGGGAGAAGCATAGCCGCATAAAGAAGAATTTTGTTATCCCTGGTCATGGTAGAATTTCTATTTATAAGTGCGAATAAGTGCAATATGAAATTTAGTTTTAATGTACAGGAAATGTTATTTCCAAATTAAATGCTGATCCAGAATATCTTTTAAATATTTAGTATAATTACTTTGATTATTCCATGGGATAATATTATTGTTGATCATAATCACGGTTTTTTTTACTTTTATTTTCAATAGAGAAGAAAAAAAAAAATCTTCAGTCTTATCTATATTTAAAGAAATTTTCCATTTATTGAACCAGTTATTGAGAACTTTAATTAGTAAGGCTGATAGCTAATTTTAGCTAACGAGTGCTAATAGCTAAAGTTAAAGTTCGTCTTCAATATTTAAAATTCATTGCATAGACACCACAATAATAAGCTTGTATGATAATTAAATTAAAGGTCATACGATTGCATAAAATCATAAAGGTTTATAAACCATAAATTTTTTATGTATGAGATTATACAACTCATCATAAGCTAATTGAATATTTTGTGTTAATAGCATTATTCTCTCTATATTGCTTATTTATGCTATATACTATAAATTAATTGAATCAAAACAAATTTATAAGAGTTATAGTTACATAATTTTATTTATAAATGGCCACGATATAACATTTTATCAAGATTTAACTATGATGTTTATGCAGATTCATTTAATTTCTTAAATTAATTTGAAGTTCGTCTTTAATGGTTAAAAATTAATTGTATAGACGCTACAATAATGAGCTTGTAAGATAATTAAATTAAAGGACGTATGACAGCATAAAACCGTGTAGGCTTATAAACAATAAATTATTATATATATGATATCATACAACCTCATAAGCTACTTAAATATTTTTTGTTAATAATATTATTCTCTTCATATTGCTTTTACCTATGTTATATATCATAAATTAATTAAAAAACAAATTTATAAGAAATAATTACATAATAATTACATAATTTTACTTATAAATAGTCATATATAGCATTTTATCAAGATTAAACTATGAAGTTTGTGCAGTTTCCTTTAATTTCTTAAATTAAGGTTGAAGTTCATCTTTAAGGGTTAAAAATTCATTGTATAGATGCCACAATAATGAGCTTGTATGATGATTAAATTAAAAGGTCATATGATTGCATAAAACCATATAGGCTTATAAACAAAAATCCTTATATATAAGATCATACAACTCATAATAACTTTTGTTAATAATATTGTCTCTTTATATTGCTTATTTTTGCTTATAAATTAATTGAATCATGGCAAATTTATAAGAATTATAATTACTTAATTCTACTTATAAATAGTCCCGATATATCATTTACCAAGATTAAACTATGAAGTTTATTCTGATTCGTTTAATTTCTTAAATTAAGGTTGAAGTTCGTTTTTAACCACTTGTTCGTCTTTTTTTTATTGTATAGACGCCACAATAATGAGATTGTATAATAATTAAATTAAAGGTCATATGAATGCATAAAACCATATTGGCTTATAAACACTAAATTCTTAAATATGAAATCATACAACTCATAAGCTAATTGAATATTTTGTGTTATTAATATTATCCTCGTTATATTGCTTACTAATGTTATTATTAATTAATTGAGTCATAACTAAAAATTTATAACTATCAACAGTAAACAACTCTTCATGACTTTTTAATTACCCATTTCCTCACATAAACAAATGAAACTTCTGTGTTTAACAGACCCTTTCCTAAATGGCAAAACAGGCGGTAGGCGTGTCCTATCAGTTAAATTCTGTTGCCATCCAAAGAAATAAAAGCAATAGACTGAGTCTAGATGTAGAGTTATGGAGGCGATCGACACGATCACTAACGATGTCATCTTTTGGCATCACGCCACTTCTGTCTGAGTGTGGGCGCAGGCTGTTGGACTTGAATGGAAATGTCTATCGTCTGATTAGGAAATTGCGGTTTGATTGATTTAAATAACCCATAGAAACAATGATCAAAATAAGCAACAGTACATATTTAACTAAAAAAATAATATATATGCTTTAAATTAAAAAAATCATCTTTTAATGTGAGCTTTTGAACAAAAATCTGTTTTTTCTTTATAACAGTTGTTTTAATTCAAATTTGAAAGAATCGTATGCCAAAATATTTATAAGATTATTTTTATATGAAGAACAAATAATATACTTTTAAAAACAAAACGTTTTTATTTGAATTTTTATCGTACCCTCTTTCTGTATTAATTCAAATAAACATCTTCTTTTCTGAAAATAATTAAAGTACAGAAATAATCAAAAATTACTTACATTTAAATTTCTATTTTAAAAAAGAATTGTTTGAAATCCTTTAACTTTTTTTTAAAGGAATCGATTGTAATTATTTGATTTTCAACAATCGTTGGACTGTGGGATTTGAATGAAAATATCTGTCGTCTGAATAAACGATTTGCAGTTCAATTGATTTAAATAACCCATTAAAACAATGATCAAAATAAGCAACAATACATATTTAACTATATCAACATATATGCTTTAGAATAAAAACATATTTTCTTCTTTTAATCTGAACATTTAAACATAAATCTATTTTGCTATTTACAGCAGTTGCTTAATTCAAAGTTGAAGGAGTCGTATGAAAAAATAATTATAAAATTATTTTTATATAAAAGAATAAATATACTTTTAAAAACTTAATTTTGAAACAAAATATTTTTTAATTTTAATTTTTTATCTTACCTCTTTCTGTATTAATTCAAATAAACACCTTCATTTCTGAAAATAAATAAAAGTGCAGAAATAATCGAAAATTACTTTTTTATAGTTCCAAAAAGAATTAAAAAGTACAATTATTTAAAAATCGTTTGTTATCATTTAAATTTCTGTTTTTACAAAAGAATCGTTTGGAAATTCTTTATTTATTTATTTTTTTTTTTTACAAAGTAGTCGTTTGTAAGTATTTTATTTTCTATAATCGTTTGTCATCATATAATTCAACCGAATAATTCTTTTAAAATTCTGATAAGTACTTTTAGAATTCTGTTTTTTTTTTATAGAATGGCAACAAAAACTGATAACAACAATGGCAAAATAGATTGCATTCTACTTATTCAGCAAGTACTGATTGCAAGTACTCTGTTTAAAATTTATTTGCAAATATTTTTATTAATTTAAATGCATGTCATTGATAAATTAATAAACAGAAAAATATGTTTTTAGCTAATAATAGTTTTTAAATATTCATGCATTGCCGTAACTTGTTTCTATTATCATATTGGGTCAGGTAAGTAAAAATTTTATATTTATAATAAAATGTAAAAAGTTTAGTATGTATAAACTATTAACGAAATGTATGCTTTTTAAGTGATAAATATTTTTCAATTTCTTTTTTAGTTAACATTCTGTTTTGATACAGAAACCGAAATGATACATTTTTTTTTTTAATTTTATATTTGAAAAGCAATATAAAATTCATCTACGTAGAATTACAGTAAGATTTTATTTTAACTAACAAGTGTATTTACAATTAGAATCATCTAGGCATTATTATTTGTTTCATTTTCTTCAATCTATTATTATAAAAAGAGGAATGAAATTATTTTTACAACATTAATTCTTATTATATATGTCATATTAGAGTAAGGTTTCTTTTCTTTTAAATTATAAATGTTTCATTTAATAATATAAATTTTATTAGCAAGTGTTGAATAATTTGTTTGGTCAAAGCTGTGTTGACTATGTTTTTTTTTATTTATAATTATTCATGGCTGATTTCGTTCTGACAATAAATTTATTAATTTTTAGTCTGTAAAAATTGTTGATGATATGACTTTACATGTAAAATTAATTATCAGCTCAAAATAAAAAGGAAATGAAATCCGTTATTCTTTAAATACGAAGTGCTTTTTAACTCTGTACGTGTCCAAAAATTATTTTCTGAATGGCAACGAGTCTTAATTATTTTAAACAGTAGCTTGTTACGGAGTAGCTTGTTTAAGTTTAATTCTTCTTATTTTTATCTTACAGAAATAACAAATAAATTTCTTACTTTGTTACTTATTATTAAGAAATAAATTATTTTTTTTTGTTATTTATATTATTTATTTATATTAACAAATAAATTTTTATTTGTTATTTATTATTAACAAATAAATTTTTTTTGTTATTTATTATTAACTGTTTTTATTATTCAAACAAATTTCTTATGTCAGCTGTTTCATTATTCTGTGTACTTCTCTATTCTTTATTAGCTTTACGAGATATATCTCCCGAATGTTAAAAAAAAAGGTTTTTACACATATCTGGTTAGTCATATTTTTGTCATCTTTCAAAAGGAAATATATTTATTAAAATGTCTTTATTGTAATTTATTTTTTGTTCTGGTAGTTCTGGATAAATGTTATTTTTGTTTTTCTAATTTATATCCCTTATAAACCAAGTCAATACTTTTAGAAGGCTAATTATAATATTAATGTAATACATGCAAAAGACTGAAATTGCAAAATAGAGGCCGTTTTGGTTTGGTGACTTTTTTGTGGCAACTGTGTGATATCCACCAAATGTGGTAACCCAAATTTTTAATTCCTTCTATTAGTCACATTCTCATATATATATCTTGTTCAAATTTTCAACCGTTAATAAAATACCTTTTGTTCCTCACTCAGTTCAAATGCTTTTTTTTTGTATTGGATGACATTTGTTGGTAATTGCATCTTTTTCTAATATTAATTCATTGGAAATTAAATTAAATTAAATTAATTTTAGTTTTTTTACATATAAATTGCATATATCTACCAATAGATCTCGTCAGATAAACTGAATGAAAATTATATAAATGACTTTCTGCAATAGAGTGAAAAAAAAACAGGAATTGACTTAAATTTTTTTTTTATATTACTTGTTTTTCATTCAATCCACTTCACGTACAGTTGCAACTCGTTACTTGGCGGACTTTGGAGAAAGGATTTTTGACGCCAAATTCCAACGGCCACTATTCTGCGATTTTACCCATGAAAAAAAATATTTTTAGACATACATATAAAATAGAGAGTAAAGAATGCATTTTATGAGATTTATATATACATATCTATAGAGCAGGGGGGTGGCCAACCCGCCATCGCTTGAACATTTTGCGCGGCCCATTTTTATCACTTTTACGAAATATATATTTTTATTTATAGCCAAAGTAATGAAAACCAATGTATTAAAAAAATATGTACATACATATATATTTGTGCATCCATATATTCAAAAATTGTCGTGATTAGTTGTCTAATTTAGTTACACGAATACAACAAAAGTTTTGAAATATATTCTCTCCTTTCATTTGAAATCAAGTCGGCCTCCGACTATCTCCAAATGGAATTGGTTGAGTTACAATATAATATTGCATTAAAACACATATTTGAACTATCAGAATCAAAAATGAATTTTTATAACACTTGCATCACAAAAGAGAAATTTTCCAATTTGAGAAATCTAGCACAAAAAGTTGTTAACGCTTTTGGTTCAACTTACATCTGCGAATAGTTCTTTTTTAATTTAACGAATAGTTAAATTTTTTCAAAAAATGAAATTTCCCAAACACAAAACACGTTGAGACATAATGAACGCTAACCTGCAATATCAATTACGATGTACAAATAACCCAAATTGAGATCGATTTGCAAAAGCTAAAAAAAAGAGTGGAGAAACAAATATCGCACTAGTAAAATAAATATTTTTTAATGATTTCATTTTTTTAATTCTGTTTATATTTATATATTTTTAATTTTTTGTTTTGTATATTTCTTTACAATGTGTTTAGTATCATTATTATTATATTATTTTCTATGTTTACATGTAAGAATAATAGTAAACACTATAATAATAATTCTTTATATTTCACTTTTTCACTCCAAAAATATTTATAGTGAGTCTAAATCTAGTATGATGTTATAAATTTTTATACTCGGCCCGCGGAGCTGGGATGCATTTCAAAGTGGCCCTCAAGATCATCTGGGTAGGTCATCCCTGGTGTAGAGATTTGATTCATTTTATCTATATCCTGCTAAAGTTCTCTGCAGATTATTGATGGTAGTCTGGATGTCTGTTATCATGAGAATATAAAATATTTAAATTAATTGAAAAATATTAATTCTCCCTTCACTTTTGTTGACGAAGAAAAAGAGGTGAGCTACTAATAAAAATAAACAAAAGCCAAATCCAGACTTCTATGTCATCTCATAAAATCATGTACGAGCTCCAGTGAACGTCATTTATAAACATTAGCATTTCTCTGAAGTATCATCCAAGCCCCCATGCTTTGATGTATGGCAAAAATATATTCAAGATCGAACGTGTCTGTTTCTTCTGGAATCATCTCCCATTCTTTTCCCGATCTGTGAAGAATTGTCTTTCTTATATAACAAAACACATATAGATAAGAATACATTATCATATCGTATTTCTAGGTAAGATAAAATTCTTTCAAACATTGATGGGAGATCGGTGCAGCTGAACTCAGAGAACTCCTTACGAAATATGGAGACGAATTGACAAGTCCTATTCAATGCCAGAAATAGCCGAATAAACCATTACCTAAAAGTCCTTCCATAGGGCTTGAATACAAAGTTTAAAATCCCCAGGTACCATTTTTTGTGAGTGTTCATCCAAAATAGCAAAGGCAGCCGCAGTATAGCAAATCCCCTTTATGATGCATCCTGGACAACATGATGAATTTGTTGCATATATAGGCCCATATAGTATATATATATATATACCTTTTCCAGCAATAAATAAGTGTGCTGATATTTTGAAAACGATAACATCTGTTTAGAGAGATCTCGTCAGTTATTAATCTCCATTCTCCTTAAACTAAGTTTCCCAAGATTTGAAAACATTCCGCTTTATTACTGGGCATTGAAACCCTAATGAGAAAAAAGTATCTTAAAAGTCTGTTATAAGCTGTGTATCCAATCGCCTTTAAGAAAGGTTCAAAATCTTTAATGCATAACCAAAACTGGCACTAGACTGAACAGTGGCCTCTGCTCTCGAAAGATGGCCGACGCAGTAGCACATGCATTTGAATTTCTCTCTCTCCAAAGTGCAACAAACTGGCTTGATGTGCCAGAGGCTCACAACTGCTTTAATTGTTGCAAGACTGCTTAGATTTCATTCAAATGAACTAATGTACGAACGCTTATTAACAAGGTCAAATTAAAGTTTTCACCATCGATATACTATAAAATATATAAAAACAATTTATATGCGATAAAATAAGTATCTCAGTCCCACAGATGGTACTGTACATAGTTCTTAAAAACCGATAAGCCACTGGCGCATTAGTAACGACCCTGCTTCACTCGTGGCTCAGTGGTAACGTGTGTAACTGAGAGCATTACAGTTGAGATTCAATCCGCTGACGGTTTTTATTGTAGACACTATTTTAAAAAACGAGGGACTTCTCCTCCTTGATGACATTTTTGATGTTCAACATCTTACCGCGTCGGACTGCCCAGGGAGTTTTCGGGTTTTCTCCAATACGATACGCTAATGCGAGGTGCACTGTCCTCCTTCACGGAACGAAGTCAGACTTCAGCCTACGGGTGTCCCATCACAACAGAAGCTATACCCTCTTTCTTTTTCCACGGGGATCATAAGGGTTTATGGACTTGGTCTAGATGTTGCTGTCTACCAAGTGGGATGAGAAAAAGGAAAAATAAAACGTAATGCCAACTTTCTTCAAGAAATCAAAATCCTTGCTGGATTCCTAGAAACTCACTTTGTAAGTGACAAAGTGATAACACCATTAATTTCAAAAAAGAATTAGTGGTATATAGCAAAAGTAATACGTCTGAAAATATTGATTAAAAAAAGCCCAATGAATAACTGAAAGACACCGTTTTAACAACAATCCCTACTTTAGAAAATGAGATAAACGAGGATTGCCAGGAAATTACTCCTTATGAAAGCTTAATACCCTTTTACCTAGTTGTCCTAGAGAAAAACCCTTGACCCACTGATGTTGTGTTAAACATTGTAAAAAACGGTCGACAGGCTTAATAGATTCACGGATTAACGATCATTGTTGGAATTCACACACCTAAAAAAAAAAAAACTTTTTTGATGTTTTTAAAAACCAATACAGAAGAAGCTTTTTTTTTTTTTTTTTTTTTTTTTTTTGATGTTATATCTTTTTTGCATGATCAGAATCAGAATTTTCATCTGACCTTTGTTGGTTTAATAGTAACAATCAAATGTAAAAAAAGAGATTAATTTTATTCCTATTTTTTAAATGTATATAATTAATTTAATCTCTATTTATATTGTATAATTTTCCCAAAAAGAAAAAAAAAATAATATTTAAAAAAAACATTTCTCATTTAAAAACCCAATACATTTAAAAACGGAAAATCATGCTTAATCAGGCATCAAAAACATAAATAATAAAATCATGCATAATCATGCATCAAAAACATAAATCATGCAATAACTATTTATAAAAGAAATAAAACAAATTGTTGTTAATCCTTTTCATTTTGATAGAAAATTAGTCATGTTCGAAATTTTAACTTAAACAATATATCAAATATATGTTTTGACTTGATTTAATGATATATATTTGTACTAGCCTGTTAGCTCTTTTTTGATAAATAAACAAATTATTTTACCATAACAACTCATTTCATTTCAGAAAATAATGAAAATTTTTTGTTTTAATTCAAAGAAATTACAAAATAATCCAGTTTTTGATGCAAAAATTACAAATTTATAAACATTATCGTTTAATTGAAAACGATTGCACTGCAATTGTAAATAATGGAATAATTTAATAATAATCAGCAATAATGGAAGATAAAAGAAAACATATCTTGAATTTAATCATTCTTAATGCAACTAAAAAAAAAAATTTTTTAAAAAAAAATTATGTTTATAAAAAACAATGATAAACTTTTAATTAAAAATATGCTTTTATACGAAATTAAATATATATATATATGTATATACATATATCCATTCTATAAATAATTGTGCTTTTGTTTATCAAAATGCCATGAAATGCATGAGTTAATGAGAATTTTTTATATTTTATTTCAAGATGTCAAAAAGTTAATTATTTTCTTTTCCTAATGCTTGTATTTCGTGGAAATTGAAATATCTTACTAGAATTTTTAGAGCATTCTTATTTTTTATTAATCAATAATATATGTTTGCTACAAATGCATGAGAAAATAATTTAATAAGGTTAAGACGCTAGAGAATAATATTTATAGTATAATGTTTTTCTTTAAAAACAAATAATGACATTTATGGTAATAATATTTTATGCAAATGCCATTCGAATTTTAATGAAACACTTTGATCTAAAATATATTTCATATTTATAATTTTACATTTAATGTGCTAGAAAATAATTTATTTGCCGGGGCCTACAAAACATTAAAATAACTTATCTAAACTAACATTAAAAATAACTAATATTTACAAAAGGGGGAAAAACGAGAGATAATATATAATTTAAGATAATTGAAAATATATTATTTAGCATACGAATAAATATGTAAAAATGGAAACACACCTTATTAAAAAATGTATTTTCTGGTTAAATTTATTCTCTACCAAATTAATAAAAGTTACAAAATTCTAAAAAAAAACTATATTTTTGTATAATATTCATAAATGTATACAAATAGATGCACTAGAAAACTTTTTTTTTCACCATTTATGTAGAAGTAGTATTTTATCGATATCATTAAACTGTAAAAATATTTTTTACTTTTTTTGTGACGTTAATTTACATATTTTTGTAGTTTCAAATTGAGAGGTAAAAAAATAAAAATTTACTTCAGAATGCAAAAGTTTATTCGAATTTAATTGATGGTGGAATTTATGATTTCGGTAGTTTTTTGGTAGTTTACAGAGAAGTGCGTAAAAGCTCTATACATTTTTATTTAAGATTCTTGAAAATCTGAGCACTACAGAAAAGTTCCAATTAAAAAAAAATTGTTTGATAATTAATGTTTAAAATCAAAAATGTTTTCTTATATTTTAAATAAATTGTCACTATTTCGGTATTAAAAATTAAATAAAATACAAATTAGATGGAAAAATTAATTAAAACGTTGTTTCAATGTGTTTAGGAACAATTAAAAAAAAAGAATGAATTTTGTACTTGATTTTTAAAATTTATTTTATATTGACACCAGTCCAAGTAAACCAAAAAAATCAAACAATCAAATGATGATAAAAAAAAACTTTAAGTACATTTTACATCAATTTAATTTAATATTTGAAAAAATTGAAAACCAAACGAATTTTAATAGATCATATGTAAAATTGGGATCTGATAGCCGATTGACTAGCACTATGGTGCTCGAGGCCACAGGTTTTGAGTTGAGTACCATGGGTGGTGCCATGGGTGTTTGTAGTGGTTCGGAATCCTCTTTTAAACCTCACT
>BPLR01011993.1:0-22566 GCA_021605095.1 Caerostris extrusa | reverse complement strand
TATTTAATGATAAGAATAAACAATGTAAGGAAATACTATAATGTAGATAAATCACATTTATCAAAAAACAAGAGAGTTAAGTTAAATTTAAAAATAAATTATAATATTTATTGTATATAAAAATGTATATCAGTGTTGCAATAATGGCATAAAAATAAATAGATGAAAATAAATAAATTTCATAAATTAAAATATTCCATAAAAATTCGTGGAAATATTACAAAAGTTACTTAATTTTATGAATAAAATGATATTTTTGAATTAAATTTTAGTTAATTTTTAAAAAAAATTTTATGTCCTTAAAAATACGTAAAATTAATACTTTTTTAAATTATTCTGGTAAAAACTAAAGAAAAAACAAAATTGTCATAATTATATTTCTTAAATAATATAAAACAAAACAAGAGGACATAATCATACTTATCACATTCCTAGAAAACAAAAACATCAGATTTATACATCAAAATTGGAATTGCCAGATTCAATTATTATTCACAATTATTATTTAAAATATCAGTTTTAATTAAAACCATTTACTATTGATCCTTTTATTTCACGCTGTTTCAAATAGTTTTCATGTTATATAATTCTTTAAATAATATTTTTAGAAACCAGATATTAATTGAATTTATTATTATACTAGTATGCCTTGCATTCCTATTTATATTATTAATGATTTGTGAAATTTATTCTTTTTCAATTCCTTCTATTAGCTTTATACTCTCCCCTATATTTATCTTTGTTTAAATTTTCAATCGTTCATAAAATAATTTTATTCATCCACTCAAGTTCAAATACATTTTTTTAACTTGTATTCACTGATGTTAACACAGGTTTTTAAATATAAATTCAGTAATTAAGTTTAAATATAATTTTTTTTTTAGATTGAAGTTGCATATATCCATCAATAGATGCGCCAGATAAACTTAAAATATGAATTGAAATTTATAAAGGACTTCCTGCAATATAGTGCAAAAAAAAAAAAAAAGGAATTGACTTTTAAAAAATTTGTTTTTATATTACTTGTTTTTAAGATATCATTGACAAAAGATATAAAAGAAATAATAATGCTATGAAGAAGGCCTTCTCCTTTGATAAAACTTAAATTAGTTTTACATCTTATACTTTGTAATATAATCCTTTTTGTTATGCGATGTGATCCATTTTTATGAAATATAAGTTTTTGCGGAAATAATTTATTTTGCATTTTTTTTTTTTCTGTTTCCCAATTTAAGTATTAGAGTACAAAGGGTAAAAAGAGAATAGCCTTTTTTAAAAGATATGTTTGAGCGTAACCGATATGTTATAGATAAACAATAAAAAAATTTACATTCAACGTAAGAAAGGGCTTTAGCAGATTTTAGAATATCACTTTCATCGTTTTCATGAAATAACATTGTTCTGTTCTCCATATTTACAAGATGAAAGACGGTGAGGTTTTTTTTTTTTTTTTTTTTTTTGACATCTTCCCCTCATTTGTAACCTGTTTGATGTCGTTTGCGTTTAGGGGGCGAAATCTCTTTATCGTTTGCTTTTCATAGTAAGAGGATGCAAAAAAAGAATGCACAAAATGTTCCAACAGCACCCCCTTTCAAATCTTGCATGGGGGGAGTTTTATTAAATCTAAAATATCCGTGAAGGGGGTGAAAGTCATTTATTTTTCTTCTTCAGTGGAAAGCATCTTTTTGTTGAGTGGAATATAATATATCGTTTGATGTAAAGGAAATCGTCTGCTTTGTGACGAAAATATTTAAATAAAAATATATTTTTTTGCGTATTCTAAATCAAATGAAATCTTGTAGCTTTGCAAATAATGTTTACTTTTTTTTAAAAAAATGACATGCTTAAAACAATTGTGTGTGATCAAAGCATTTTTATAACATTGTTATGTATATTGTCATGTCTTTTGTTGTTTACGCTTACTAAATAATTTCAAAAGTTGAAATCTTTCTAAAATGTATTATCTACATAATAGGGAAAATGATCATGATATGCAATAATGTTAGAGAAAAATAAATAAATATAAAATGCAACGAAATGTAAAAAAAAAAAAATTGTTTTATTCAATAGATAAAAAGGAGAAGTATAGTTTAAAGAAAGTCAAATAAACATGCATTTTCATAATTATCTTCAAAATAAATTATGCACAAATGCGATATATTTTTATAGAATGCATTTTCTTTTTTGAATGCAAAAATTAAAAATAATCAACATTGTTTTATAATTTTTTTATTATTATATCAAAATATTAAAAGTGCTATATTCTAAACTAACAGCTAATAAATACTTTATCGTTTCATAATATAAATAAAAAAGCAAATACGAATATATAAAATATGAAAAAAATTGAATATATATATAATGTTCAAAAATGTTTTCAATTAAATTCATTAAATTCTCTTATAATTGTTTTTCGCTATATACATTATTATTATTTTATTTAAGAAAATTTACATTAATAATATAAAGCTATTTTCGTTGTTGTTCCACAGATTTGGCAAAAACTATAAATTATATATATATTCAAATTCTGAAACGATTTTAAAAACTAAAAAAATGAACATTATTTTTAAAAAAAATTAAATCATATATAACAATGAAATAACTTTAATTTAACAACCAATCAAATTTGTTTATCAAAATAAGATTAAATACCGATTCTAAAATAAAGTTATGATTGAAGAAAAATGTTTAAAATATTTTCAGATTTAAATTGATGCACATAAAACGCCTATATCGCCATAAAAGAGAATATATTATTATACTATTATGCCTATATTCCTTTTCTATATTATTAACGATTTCTAAGAATGTATTCTTTTTCTATAATCTCCTTGCCAAAAAATAAAAGAAATATATAATGCTGTGTGGAATGCCATCAATTTTGTTAAAAGCATCCCTAAATTACTTTTGAATATATCTTCATACTTTGTGATTTAATCCTTTTTTTTATGTGATGGGATCCATTTTTATGAAATATAAGTTTTGAGGAATTAATTTTCTTTCTTTTTTTTTTTTTTTGTTTCACAATATAAGTATTAAAATACGAAGGTTAAAAGAGAACAACATTTTTTAAAAATATGTTTGAGCGTAACCGATATGTTATAGATAAACAATAAAAAAAATTACATTCAGCCTAAGAAAAGCTTTAACAGATTTCAGAATATCACTTTCATCGTTTTCATGAAATAACATTGTTCTGTTCTCCATATTTACAAGATGAAAGGCGGTGACTTTTTTTTTTTTTTTTTGACGTTCTCCCCTCATTTAAGTTACCTGTTTGATGTCGTTTGCGTTTGGGGGCAAAATCTCTTTATCGTTTGCTTTTTCACAGTAAGAGGATGAAAAGAATGCACAAAATGTTCCAACTCCGCCCCCCCCCTCCCCAATTTCAAATCTTGTGATGGGGAAGGGTTATTAAATCTAAAATGCCGTGAAGGGGGTGAAAGTCATTTATTTTTCTTGCTTCAGTGGAAAGCATCTTTTGTTGAGTGGAGTATAATATATCGTTTGATGTAAGGAAATCGTCTGCTTTGTGACGACAATATTTAAATAAAAATATAATTTTTGCATTCTAAATCAAATGAAATCTCGTAGCTTTTGCAAATAATAAATATTTTTTTTTTTAAATGACATGCTTAAGACATTGTGTGTTTCAAAGCATTTTATAACATTGTTATGTATATTGTTATAGATATTTTGAATGTAAATCTATGAAAATCTTTTTGTTGTTTATGCTTACTAAATAATTTCAAAAGTTGGAATTATTTTTAAAAATGTATAATCTGCATAGAAGGGAAAAAATGCAAATATTGAATGAAGTTTGCAAAATAAATAAATAAAATGGAGAGAAATTTAAAAAAAAAAAAAAAAAAAGATCTAAAACCGAGTTTAAAAAATTGTTTATTCATTGGATATTGAAAACTATATTTGGTAAAACGAGATAAAAAAGTTTATGTAACATAAATAAGCATTTAAATCATAATAAATTGATCTACTGTAGTATTTCTCTTCAAAATAAATTATACACAAATACGATTCATTTGCATAGAATACATTTGCATTGTTAAATACAAAATAAACATAAAAAAAAAAAAAAACAATGTTTTAAATATATAATTTTTTCAATTATTATATCAAGACTAAAATAAAAAAAATTCATTAGCATAAATAGAAAACAATTGTATAAGTTTAAATAAAAATATGAAAAAAAATTAATTAAATATAATGTTCAAAAAAGATTTTAATTTTGTTTATCAAATTTTCTTATAATTGTTTTTTATCTATAGTTTTTAATAATTTAATTTAAGAAAATTTATATCAACAATATAAACTATTTTTTAATTTGTTTCTACAGCTTTTTCAAAACTCAAAAACATATATATTCAAATTCCGAAATGATTTTCAAACTACAAAATATATAAAAACAAGAAAACATTATATATTTTTTTAAAAGGTTAAATCGTATTATATAGAATATAACTTTAATTTAATAATACAAATAAATTTGCTTAACAAAATTAGATTGTAATATTCATTCTAAAATTAGTTAGGAATGAATGAAATATATTTAAAAATATTTCCAGATGTATAAATTGATGCACATAAAAGCGCCTAAAAGCCTTTATTATGATACTATTATGCCTATATCCCTACCTATTTTTATTACCGATTTCTAAAATGCATTCATTTTCCATAATTCCATATGCATAAGATGAAAAGAATATATAATGCTATGAAGAATGCCATCGCTTTTGTTAAAACATCCCTAAATTACTTTTGAAATACATCTTATACTTTGTAATATAATCCTTTTTGGTTACGTGATAGGATCCATTTTTATGAAATATAAGTTTTTGAGGAATTAATTTTTGTTCCCTTTTTTCGTTTTTCTGTAACAATTTAAGTAATAAAAAAAGGGTAAAAAGAGAATATCCTTTTTTTTAATAATATGTTTGAGCGTAATAGATATGTTATAGATAAACAATAAAAAATTTACATTCAACGTAAGAAAGGGCTTTAACAGATTTTAAAATATCACTTTCATCGTTTTCATGAAATAACATTGTTCTGTTCTCATATTTACAAGATGAAAGGCGGTGACTTTTTTTTTTTTTTTTGACATCCACCCCTCATTTAAATAACCTGTTTGATGTCGTTTGCGTTTAGGGGCGAAATCTCTTATCGTTTGCTTTTCGCAGTAAGAGGGATGAAAAAGAATGCACAAAAATGTTCCAAACCCACCAACCCCTTCAAATCTCGTGATGGGAAGGGGTTATTAAATCTAAAATGCCGTGAAGGGGATGAAAGTCATTTATTTTTCTTCCTTCAGTGGAAAGCATCTTTTGTTGAGTGGAGTATAATATATCGTTTGATGTAAAAATCGTTTGCTTTGAGACGAGAATTTAAATAGAAATATATTTTTGTGTATTTAAATCAAATGAAATCTTGTAGCTTTGCAAGTAATAAATAGCTTTTTAAAAACGATATGTTTAAAACAATTGTGTGTTATCAAAGCATTTTATAATATTGTTGTGTATATTGTTATGGATATTTAGAATTTAAATCTATGAAAAGTCTTTTGTTGTTTACTCTTACTAAATAATTTCAGAAATTTGAAATATTCTTAAAAATGTATAATCTGTATAAAAGAGGAAATGAAGGTTGAATACTGTTTGCAAAATAAATAAATAAATATATTAAAATGCATACGGAATAAAAACTAAATCGAGTTTAAAAAATTGTTGTATTCAATTTGTAATGAAAATTATATTTGGAAAACCGAAACAAATAATTTGTAAATAAACATATAAATAATAATAAATAGATCTATTGTCATATTTCTGGAAAATAAATGTTAAAAAAGGCATTATTAAATACAATTGTGATAAACTGAATTAAAGAATACATTTCCACAGTTAAATATAAAAAAATAATATTTAAAAATGAATACAATTTTTCGAATATTATATCAAGAATAAAGGGCTACATTATTAAACTAACATCTTTTAAATACCTTAATTTTCATTAAATAAGTAGAAAACAAATACGAATATAAATAAAAAATACTAATAATTTTAATTACATATAAAAGTTCAAAAAAAAAAAATTTTTTAATTATATTTATTAAGTTCTGCTTATGTTTTTTGATATAATTATTAGTAATTTAAGTGGAGAAAATTTGCATCAATAATATAAAATTATTTTTAGATATTGTTCTTTCTTGAAAAATAGAAATCATAACCATATTCAAAAGACAAAAGTTTTAAACTAAAAAAAAAAAACACTATGTTAAAAAGGTTATATCTTATTACAATGATCTAACTTTAATTTAATAACCATATCAACAGCTGGTTTAAAAATAAAATTAAAATATTGATTTTAAAATTAATTATGATTGAATAAAAATAGTTAAAAATTTTTAAGATGTAAATTTATGCACATAGGAGGGGGTTATTAAATCTAAAATGCAGAAAGCCTGAAAGTCATTTATTTTTCTTTCTTCGCCAAATAGCATCTTTTTATTGAGTGGAGTTATAAAATTTACACTTTGATTATAAATCGTCCGCTTTGTGACAAAAGATTTAAGTAAAAAGAATGTATTTGTGTGTATTTAAAATCAAATGAAATCTTTTTGGCTTTGCAAATAATAGATCCCTAAATTAATACGACATGCTTAAAACAATATTATACTTTATCAAAGCAATATAACACCGTTGTTATATGTGATAGATGTTTATGAAAGAAAATCTATGAAAGTCTTTTGTTCTTTTTCAGGGTACTAAATAATTTCAAAACTAGAAAATATTTCTAAAAATGTATTATCTGCATAAAATAGTATGTTTAATAACAGATATTTAATAATGTTTGCAAAATAAATAAACAAATATATTAAAATTGAACAGATATTTAAAAAAATTAAATTGATTTTAAAAAAATTGTTTGTTCAATAGATAAAGAAACTATTTTTTTTTTTCTCTTCCAGATCCACCCTCATAGTTTGTTTGAATAAACATTTAAATAAAATAAGTAGATGTATTGCTATTTTCTATTCAAAATAAATTAAACAAAAATGCTGTACATTTCCATAGAATATATTTCTATGGTTAAATACAAATATAAAAAAAAAATTCGAATTTTGTCAAGTCATTTAATTTTTGCAAATTACAGGGGTAAAATAGCTTTATTTCTGGACTAACAGAATATAAATACTTTACCTTTTAATTATACAAGCAGGAAAAGGCGCATAAATATTAAAATTAATTTAATAAAAAATGAAATCTTGTTCAAAATTTTTTTTTTAAATTTTCTTATAAATGTTTTTTTATTATATACATTATTAATTATTTAATATAGAAATTTAGCATCAATAATATAAAACTATTATTTGTTGTTGTTCTAGAGCTTTTGCAAACTAAATATTTTCAAATTTTGAAATATTTTCAAATGTAAAATCGGACAACAAAACATTATATTAAAAAAGTATAAATTTTTATAAATAAATGTTATATTTTTAATTTAATAAAAAACAAACTTTTTAACAAAATAAGATTGAAATATTGATTCTAAATTAATATGTTTGAGAAAAATATTTAAAAATATTTTATTTGTTTGATGCACATAAAAAATAGCATACTAGTACAACGTCATAAACACCTATATATTATACTAATATGCTTATATTCCTATCTGTATTATTAACAATTTCTAGGATGTATTCTTTTTTTTTTTTTTACAATTTCATTGAAAAAAAAATAAACATTTAACTATTGAAAAATGTCATACCTTTTGTTAAAATATCCCTCAATTACTTTTAGAGTTTGTCTCATACTTTGTCATATAATCCTTTTTGTTATGTGATAGGTTCCATTTTTTATGAAATATAAGTTTTGAGGAATTAATTTTGTTCCCTTTTCGTTTTTCTGTAACAATTTAAGTATTAAAGTACAAAATAAAAAGAAAATAACCTTTTTAAAAAGATATGTTTGAGCGTAATCGATATGTTATAGTTAAACAATAAAAAATTTACATTCAATGTAAGAAAGAGCTTTAACAGATTTTAGAATATCACTTTCTTCGTTTTCATGAAATAACATTGTTCTGTTCTCCATATTTACAAGATGAAAGGAGGTGACTTTTTTTTTTTTTGACATCCTCCCTCATTTAATTAACCTGTTTGATGTCGTTTGCGTTTAGGGGCGAAATCTCTTTATCGTTTGCTTTCCACAGTAAGAGGATGAAAAGAATGCACAAAATTTTCCAAATCCATCCCTCCCCCTTTCAAATCTCGTGATGGGGAGGGGTTATTAAATCTAAAATTCCATGAAGGGGGGTGAAAGTCATTTATTTTTGTTTCTTCAGCAGAAAGCATCTTTTGTTGAGTGGAGTATAATATATCGTTTGATGTAAGAAATCGTCTGCTTTTTGTGACGAGAATATTTAAATAAAAATACGTTTCTATGTATTTTAAATCAAATGAAATCTTGTAGTTCTGCAAATAATAGATATTTTTTTTTTAATGTCATGCTTAAAACAATTGTGTGTTATGAAAGCAACTTATAACATTGTTGTGTATATTGTTATACATATTTAGGGTTTAAATCTATAAAAGTCTTTTTTTGTTTTTTCTGTTTACTAAATATTTTCAAATGCTGGAAATGTTTCTAAAAATTTATAATCTGCATACAAGAGGAAATAATACAGATATATAACAATATTTGCATAAATAAATTTATTAAAATGCAAATGAAAAAAAATTGTTTGAAAATTCAATAGATAATGAAAATTATATTTTGTAAAACGAGATAAAATAGTTTGTATTAATAAATAAATAATAAAAATAATAAATAGATGTATTGTTATATTTCTCTTCTAATAAATTATGCATAAATGTGATACATTTGGACAGAATGGATTTGCGTAGTTCAATAGAAAAATAAAAACATAATAAGAATGTTTAAAATTTTTAAATATTTTATCAAGTATAAAAAATAGCTATATGCCTAAATTTACAGATTATAAATACTTTACTTTTTTATTATATAAATAGAAAACAAACCTGAATACATAAATGTTAATGAATACATAATGTTTTGTAAGTATTCCTTAACGTACAAAATTTTTAATAAAATTTATTAAATTTCCTTATAAATATTTCTTTTATCATATACATTATTAATTTAATTTAAGAAAATTTACATCAAGGCACATGAAACTATTTTTATATGTTGTTCTGTATTTTTCCGCAATATTACTGACCATACATATTCAGTTTCTGAAAGAATTTTACAGTAAAAAAAAAAAACCAAATCACTTTATTAAAAAAAGGTTAAACATTACATATGACTTTAAACTTAATAACCCAATCAAACTTTAGCAAAATAATATTGAAGCATAGATTCTAAATTTAATTATAATTGAAGAAAAACATTTAAAAATATTTTCAAATGTAAATCATGTGCATAAATGCACATAAATATTTTATATCTATTATTTTTTTTTATATATTTTATTCTATTATTCTTGTATTTTTTTTTAATTACATTAAATTTGTGATTCAAAATTATACGAATTGTGTGAGTTTAATAATAATTTAATTTGCCAGAAAAAATATTTCAAACTAAATAAACTTAATATTTATGTATAAATTTTATTTGATTTTTTTAGATATAGAAAAAAAAAGTAAAATAATGATTATTAATCTTCAGATTCTAAGACTTTAGAAATATTTGTTAAATTTTCGATTATTTATAATTAATCAAAAATTGTATTGTAAATTCAATTAAATATGTGAAAAATAATGTTTCTGAAAATAGACTATTTTGAAATGGTTTTTATAAGTAATGTTTATAAGGAGTTTTCTCTCGTTTTTAAATTAAATATAAAAAGTTAAATTATTCAAAATCTTTATTCAAATTGAAGATTTTACTGAATTCATTTCTAAAAATAAAAATCCTATGAGGTCAATAATTCAAATTTCTGAGCGAATTTCATTTTGCATATAAAAAATTTGCAAACTAGTTACATTATTGATGATTTCACTTATCTAATTAGTTTTCTTTTGAAGTTAGAAGCCAGTCTAATCAGAAATGGTGTATATTTTTTTCTTTTACTAATATTGGAGAATCATATCGCAATATCCATAATTCGACTATTTTATAATAATAAACTTTTAAGAAATAAACTTTTATGCCTCAAGAGAAATAAATGAGTGTTTATAGTGTTATGATTTTACCATAGATACGATCATCGTATTTTTTTGGTACCATTAACATGTTTTAGGTGTTATAGACCTTCATGGTATGTTAACAAACTTATATAAGTATTTTTCATTTCATAAAATAATTTATTGTTTTATTCTACAATATTCATGAAAATAAATATTCCTAGCAATATTCCGACATATTTGGGATTTATAAACTTCTCAGTGTTTAACGTACCATCGCAATGAAACAAGCTTTACAGAAACGCGTTTACACTTTTTCGTTTAGTATATTAAAAAAAAGTGTAAATGCATTTCTGTAAAAAGCTGTTTCATTACGGTGTTAGTTTATCAACAGAGAAGCAAAAAGTAGTTTAATTAAAAGAAAGCAAGAAAACCATGAAGCCAATTTTCATTGGAAAATTTCAGATATTTTTTTTTAAACTTTTGATTATTAATCTAATCTTATTAATCAATTTTTTTTATTATCAATAATAATAATAATAATAATAATAATAAATAAAATGTGACGTATTTTTATACCTATGTATTTTTGATTTGCAATGTTTTTCCTTTACAATGCTTAAATACAAATCGAAGAATTTGTGTTTTAAATTTTGATTTATTTTATTTTATACTAACATATATGTTGCGCGCACGATCACACTGTAGCTGTAATGAGAGGCAAGTTTTCTGTGCTGCAGTGGCAACAGTGAGAGACGAGAAAAGAAAATGGATGACACGGTTGTGTTCATGAAAATGGCGAAAGAAGAAGCGATTTAGATGTAATATGTGATGTGCTGTTTTGATTAAATATATCTTATTGATGTTTTTCTTCATGTTGTCCTCTATGAACAAAACTCCCTACATTCATTTTACAATCAATCATAATAGGAAACAACAATATATCTATCCAACTAGTGCCGTAATCATACACGGAAGATCATGGTCAATTCCGTTGGGGGTGTTCGTTTCGGTCATTGCTTTCAGAAACGAGGAGATCTAGTGGCTATTGTGAAATGTGTGTAAAGCGTCTCACAAAAGAAAAGTTAGACTGTCTGGTGATAGGTTTCATAATTTTGTCATTTCTTCCACTTTTTACTTCTAAAATGTCTTCCCGAAGGCAATGTATACCATCGGTTGCCTGTCTGCGGGCTATTCGTGGCATGCATATATGGTAAATGAGGCCCATATATGTTGAAGAACAAAAAAATATTTGTACACATTACTGAAATAAATTATATTTTATCTAACATATTGCTATTTGTTTATCTGTAATTTCAGAAATGAATGATTAAAAATTCCAAATATTACAAAAAAAGAAAGTAAGAAAGAAATAAATTTGAAGTAAAAAAAATAATGATAATAATTAGAATGCATATTAATTATTGCATACTAAATTCAGACACATATTTTTAATTAATAAAAATAAATATCAAGCTGTAACTCATAAAGAGACAGTATTCATAAATGCTTAGTTAATTATTAAATTGATGAGGCGTACATTTGTCTGGTTTTTAATTACACAAACGTCATTTGGTTCTCTTTATTTATTACACATTTATATTTCTACATGTTGGGAATTAATCAAGTCTTCATCTGACAGTTCAACACTTTTTGTGATATTTTAATTCTTTTAAATCTTATTTTTAAAAATATTTCTGGTTCTTTACTAATTTTTGCAACAGTTTTGCAATAAAATTTTATGTCAATCCCTGTACGAGTAAATGCATCATGATATTCTGCTATAACTGTGCTTACTTGATTTTGAAATAGATTTCTTCATTTAATTAATTTCATCATTTAATCAATTTTTCATTTAATTCATTCTCATTCTTTTAAATTAAAAGTATCATTCAGATCATTTCCTTCTTTATTAAAAGTTACAATAAATCACTAAAATTATCAAACAAAAAATTTTTATAAATCTCACATATAAAAAAACACAGCATATTAAAGATTTTACAAAGCTTCTCTGTTGATACTGCACTACCGCAATGAAACAGGTTTTACAGTAGTGTGTTGGTAGTCTAAAAAAATATAAATGAATACTGAATTCCAAATATTACAAAAAAAATAATAATAAATAAAATAATAAAAAACATAAAAAAACATAAAATAAAATAATAATAATAATAATAATAATAAGCAAAAATGGTTTGAAAGGTATATTAAAAATTGCATACTAATTTCAATCGTTTATTTTTTCAAAATTTCCAGAGCCTTTCACACTTTAATTTAAATTATTTGCAGCTTGTTTTGTGGCAAACTGCAATTTCAATAAAATTAAAATTTCATAAATGTACAGTTTAAAAACATTTATATAAATGGTTATATGTAATTCTTTAATAAAAATATTATTAAAACTTAAATTTATTAACCTTAATTAATTTATTTAACTTATATATATTAATTATTATTAAAATGTATTAATTTATTAAATTGATATGTTTAAAATATTAAAAAAAATATTATAGTTTAATATATATCATTAGTTTTATAGAGTTTAGTATATCATAAACAGTCAAAAACATTTTTTTCATAACTTTTAGAAAATAATATTTTTGACACTTGCATTATGTATTAATAATGCCACCTAATCAACCATATAATTCCAAGAAAGTTAATATTACTTTATCAAAAAGTTGAAAGAAAAACTCACCTAACTAAAAAAAAAAAGACCTTTACAATTGATTACACCAAAAAAATTCATTCACGTCTAATATTTCATCAGCTGTTTAACAATTCATCATATCTGTCATAACTATTTCTGGTATTCGATTTTAACATTTCTATAAAAACATGCACAAACCTGGCGTATACCTATAAAGAAAAATAATTAAATGTATAAATAAAAAATGCTAGCAATTCTGATAATTCCTTAAGTAAAGACCGATACAGAATCTATAGCAATCTACAGGATATGTATGTAGATAGTCCTATTCTATATGGGTGGCTGTAGAGTCATGGCCGGGCACAAGTCTAAACAGGCCACGCCGACCGCTCTAGGCTAAGAACTGGAATTCTTGTTGCTAAATAAAGAATTCCACTTTTTCTCAGAAGCTTTCTCTCCATACACGTTGAAACGGTTATGTTATATATATATATATATATATATATATAATATATATATATATTTCATAACCCGTTTTATAACCGTTTCGTATATATAACATATCAGTATGCTCATTTCCATAAATCTAGCAATGGCTTGGAATCCACTACAGAATTGACCTCTGTTCAGCAGCCTATCTATCTTTACTATGCTGTTTCTATAAATCTCACATTCATAGTGACTAGGAGTTATCAAGTTCTCAATTGCCGCCACATCTTGCCAAACCAAAGTCAATCTCAACTTTGTTCTTAGAACTAAATCAAATTTATTAAACAATTATAAATAAATATGTTTAATATATTAAAAATATGTATAATTTGGTATCTAACATTAGTTTTATGTTAATCAGTTATAATTTTTCCGTTATAACTTCTACAAAACAATCTTTCTGACACTTTCTTTATTTATTTAAAATGCAAGCATAATCAACCATGTCATTCTCAAAAAGTTAATATTACTTATCAAAAAGTAGACACAAAAAACTCTAAGCTAACTAAAGAAGACCTTTAGAATTGATTACACCAAAAAATTCACACACGTCTACTATTTCATCAGCTTTTTCACGATTCTTGTGAAATCCTTAAGTAAAGACCGATTCGAGACCAATACAGGACCTGTAGCAGCCAGTCCTATTCTATACCTGTGGCTCTTATAAGTGGCCATGGCCCATGACAAGTCCAAAGCAGGACACGCTGACAGTTCTAGGCAATGAACTAGGAATTCTTGTTGACTTATTCAATAGGAATTTCACTTTTTCTCAGAAGCCTTCTCTCTATACAGATTGAAAAGGTGTATTTACAAGAGAAAGATATATATCGTTTTTATACGATGCAATGGCAAAGAAGGATCAGGATCAGGTTGCATCAGGATACTATGCTGTTTCTATGCTGTTTCTAGAAATTGCCCATTTGCAGTGATTGGGTTTGGTTTGCCGCTCTACGGTGCTCTTGTGCACGCTTAAGGTTAAACAGACCGGGACCTACAGTTTAACGTGGATCCCGAACCAAAATTCATGCAACCGCCAGGATTCGAATCTGAAGCCTTCGGTACCAACAACCAGTTGGTCATCAAGCCGCTCATAGTGATTTGGAGTTGTCAAGGTTTTAATTGCCGCCAAATCCTGCCAATCTAAAAATCAATGTCACTTTGTTATTAAGACTAAATCAAATTTATTAAACAGTTATAAATAAATATGCATAGTTTGCACTTATCATAAATTTTATTGTTGTAGTTTATAAGCAACCATTTTTAAAAAAAATATTTTCCAGAAAATAATGTTTTTGACACTTTCTTTTATGTATTTATAATGCCAACATAATCAACCATATCTTTCTTAGAAATTTAATAATTTTTCATCAAAAAAAGAAAGGTAAAAATACTCAGCTAACTAAAAAGACTTTTAGAATTGATTACACCAAAAAAATTCACACACGTCTAATATTTCATCATCCTTTTCACGATTCATCATATCTGTCATAACTATTCCCGTTATTAGACTACAACTTTTTCCACCAAAACATGCACAAACCGAGCGTACCTATAAAGAAAAAAAAAAAACAAATAAAAAAAAAGCTTGTGATTCTGAGAGTCCTTAAGTAGAGACCGACACAGGACGGAAAAGAAAAAAAAAAAGGTTCGGCTCAACCTTCCACAGAAGAGCATTAAAAAACCATCACGTGTGGATCCCAATTTGAAAACCCACCTTCACAGAAAACACGCAATGTATGGTTGATGCATGGTTTCCACCTCTATTCTGGCAACACGACAGCCAGAAGTCGTTGGGTGATGGATCGTGCGGCCATTGTTATGCGATCAGATTCTCGGAGTCGAGGCACTGGCTTCTGCACGAGACTCTTCGAAGGTCCTTTTGAATCTCTCACAGTGGTGTTAAAGGGTAGAGCATTTATTATTTCACACAGGTATTTGGAATGGATTGATCGATTTATCACGCATTCTTCTGTTAGAGGTAGATTAATTTTCGATTAATCTATCATCAAACTATATAATGTATAATAAACATTAAAAATCATTTGAATAATTCGATTGATTTTCCGTGTCGATTCTTCTTCATTATAGTAGATTAAAAACAAGAATTAGATTGAACGTGAAATTGCAGGAGTTGACCAGGATTCTGTTTCTGAAGTGGAGGATTTCGGTCTTTATCTTTACTCATACTAATCATGGCCTTTAGTACTACATGCTTCAGTTTCGTATCCTGGCAGTGAGATACGTGTTTGTTAGTGGTTGGGAATCCACAATATACAGTATATCCAGGGTTAATTAGCCTAAAGTGTGGAAAATTAACTGTAGAGCGAGAGTGCTAATTACTACAAATTTCTTCATTTTTAGCCACAACCCTATGGTGGGCCAAGGCTGTCTGCCTACTGCCAGATTTCGAGACAGGAGATGTTTTATTTTTTACCGTATGGGTTTGTCTGAGTTATGCCCACCGATCAATTGTCAAATTGGACAGCGACTTACTGTTTAAAGGGGATTCCGAATAACTACAAACATCCCTGGCACAGTCCGAGTCAAACCGGAACCTGTGGTACCGAGCCCTACTCACTCGGCTATCAGGCTCCAACTACTACAAACACCTGTCCTAAATTTTATGGCCATATGCATCAAAAGTATGTAAATAATCATGTTTGACATAGTGAGCATACACTAGCTTCTCTCTATTTCGTCCACCAGAAGCCTGATGGCTGAATGACTACCGCTATGGTACTCGGTATCCGGTGCCACAGGTTTCGTGTTCGAGTCCCTGCGGTGCCAGATTTGTGTGTAGTAGTCCAAAATCCACTTTAAATCATAGGTCCTAGTCTCATTTCACTGTACAGAATTGTGAGGGGTAGTGTTACTGGCGCTGAAAGCATATCTGTAAGCTACATGTGCCCGCTGGGTAATGCTAAACAAGTAACAACGTTCATCGGTGCAGCCTACATGACATCCTTCTTCAAAGCTTTTTTGTATTGGGCAGGTATTCCCAGTCGTCGACATATTTACAAAAAAAACTTTGTCCCCCAAAAAGTATGAAAATGTGTCCTTTAGAACGAAGAGTGGATGCAAATTACAGTAAAAATATAAAGAATTATAAGGAATTTAAAGAATTATTGCTGAACTATTTTTCCGCTGGCTCATTATATCTCAATGAAACATAGCATGGCTCATTGAAGTACTAAATATGTCTTGAAGGTTTACTCGTTTTTGCACTACGTACAGCCGATATGAGTCATTAAAACAAACATTTACAATATAGTTGTATTTCATATGAAGCTAAGTCAGGAAACTTCTGAGATGCATTCACTTTTACAATTCATTAAATGAACAAATTTATTTAATTTAATCCCTTCCATGCCAAATAACCCGTACGAGTTCTCAAATCAAACACGATGGGCTTAGGAACGGAACAACTGGCAACGATCCAGCAACTGTAACAGTGCCACGGTTGGAAGAAGAAGGCGGAACCTCTAATTGCCCCGTGCATCGTGTGGACACTGAAGCTCTGCCGACCTAGTGGAATCTCTGCAATTTGCCATTCACACGTAATTGCCCAAAAGAGGCGACCGATAGCAATGATTTTCTCGGTTCATTACCGGCCGCTGTGCAATGGCTCGGATTTGCACTTTTTCGTTTTGTTCACAGGAGTGCTAATGAAATCCGGCCCGCGACCGCCAGGAAGAGTTCGGGGTTTGGTCGTGATAAAGTTCGCGAACTTCATAAAAGTTGACTGTTGTAGGAAAAGGGGTGTCTTTCGGGATGTTGTTGTTCCCATTTTGACATAGATGATGCTTCAGAAATTGTGTCTCGTCGTTTCTTTTAAGTAGGGACTGCAACATAGGACATTAGTACTAGAAAACACCTTTCTCTACACAAAATACACACACACACACATACATGTATGCATACATACATACACATATATATATATTTCCCCCTAGTCTGTTATACCGTGATTTGCGTGTTGTATGTATATATATATGATCATCATCATCAGTCATCAGAAGCCCAAAATCCCATGGTGTGGCAAGGCCGTCTACCTAATTGTAGTTTTGGGGATAGGAGATGTTTTCTATTACGAGGTAGGGTTTTCAGCCCTACTCCCAACGCTCTACAGTCATATTAGACATATCCCTGATCAAGTCTCCTGAGATCATTGAAGAGTTCACAGGATTAGTGAATGACAAATCCATATAAAATTAAAAAAATTTTAAACTGAACTCAGAGCAATTATTATGACATTAGGTTTCAGTAAAAACATTTAAAAATAAGTAGAGCATTTTTTTTCAAAAAGAAATATAAATGTTTAAAAATAATTTAACTTTATTTTCCCAATGCAATGAATGCAATTCTGAAATAAAAATATGAATGAATTCTGAAAAAAAAAGTATGAAAAAATGAAAAAAAAAAAAAATTGCTACTAAATCTACAAGATAAAAAAATAATATTTTTTAGTAGGAATATTTTTTTTTTTTTATTATTTTTTCTAATATTTTCGTTCTTCTTATCAAAACATGTAGAAAGATTATTTTCATTGACACCTTGATGTCACATGAGGTTGAGGAATTCAATTTGCAAAGGAAGCATACATGACATTAATTAAATATATCGAATCAACGAAAATATTTAAGTAAAAAAAATATAAAAGTTACATAATTCTTAGATATCTTTTTTTAATTAAAAATGCAATTCAGATCTTAAAGAAATCATGATGAAGGTTTCAATGAATGAGATGTTTACACTAGAGGGTTTAAAATTTTTGTCTGATAAGTGAGTGTTTTTTTTTCACTTTTATTCTCACATGAATAACCAATGGTTAGATATCTCTAAACTAGGATTATTTCATTTTATTACATATAAAATTAATAGCAATGTAATTAATTGGCTTCGTTATACTGTTTATTTTCCATTCCGTTAATAATTCTTGTTTCCTAATGTTTACTTATTTAATTGTTTTGAAAAGGCATTTTAAAAATACTAATAGGTGCCATGCTTACATTTTTTTTTTTAATTCATTATATTACTTTAAATATGAGTATGCTCACCTACAAAGGATAAATTTCTACACGAGGATATAGAAAATGATTAATAATATTCTGATAAATAATATTGAAGTTTTAATTGAAATTTATCCATTCGTGGTATATTTAAAAAAAAACATTATTACATTTTTAAAATTTGTATATTTGTATATATTCTCTAACAGTTCTGCCTCCTACACACTGGCAAGTACGTGGTCGTGTAGCGTTCAAGAGAAATTGTCAAATGGCCTCGAGACTCTCACCACAGAGGGAGTAGAGCGAAACTTGCTCTTCAGCTGAGAAACGTTTAGTTTATAATCGCACATTTCGATATGAAATATATTTAACGCGATCCTGCGTATTAGTTGGCCTACAGTCTATCCCCCCCAGTGAAAGTATATTCGCTATCCTGCACTTATCATAGTATGGGGTTTGAATTTTCCCACGAACCTATAAGTATTTGTCTTTAAATGTGTTAAACGTGGTATGGCTGTGCGTGTTTAAATTATACTGTGAGCTTTGCAACCTGTGCCACGAAATATTTCTAACCGACCACATCCAGTTAAAACAATCTGTTCGTCCAACCTGCACACAAAACACACACACACATATATATATATATATATATGTGTGTGTGTGTGTGTATATTTTATATAATGTCTACATGAAAAATTTTGGCCCCTTTTGTGTCACAGGTTTTATTTCGTTATGCTTGACTTTTCGGACATTTCGTTATGCTTGAAGTTGTCCAGCTTATTTCTTCTAGATATGTCATCCTGCCATCTAACATGCACCAGCAATCAAAGCAGTCAATATTTTCAATATTATAATTATTTTGTTTATGTCACTTACGATGTCTAAATTGCAATATTTTAATAGAAATAATTTTTCCTGTTTGAGTCTTTACTGAGGGATAATTACTGCAGACACCTATCTTAAATTTCACGACCGTCTTCATAAGTATGCACTTGATTATTTTGATTAACTAGTGGGCATGCACAGAGTTTCCTACTCGTCCACAAAAAATGAGGAAATGTGTATAACAAAAAGAAGAGTGGATGTAAATTACAGTAAAATTGTAACGAATAATAACTGAAATATTTTTGTGTTCATTCTCAACACTATCATTATATTTCAATGAAACATAGCATGGCTCATCGAAGTGCTAAATGTGTCATGAACATTCACTCATTTTCAACATCGTGCAGTTAATTTAAGTCATTAAAACAAACATTTACAACGAAAATTTATTTAAATTGAAGCTAAGTCAGAAAAATTCCAAGATGCATTCACTGTTACAATTCATTAAATAAACAAATTTATTTAATCTAATCCTTCCATGCCAAATAACCCGTGCGAGTTCTCAATCAAAGACGGTGGGCTTTGAACGGAACAACTGGCAACGATCCAGCAACTCAAACAGTGCCACGGTTGGAAGAAGGCGGAACCTCTAATTGCCCCGTGCATGGTGTGGACACTGATGCTCTACCGACCCTAGTGGAATCTCTACAATTTGCCTCTCACACACGTAATTGCCAAGAAGAGGCGACCGATGAGTAAGGATTTTCACGGTTCATTACCGGCCGCTGTGAAATGGCTCGGATTTTGCACCTTTTTTCGTTTTTGTCCACAGCAGCAGTGCTAATGAAATCCGGTCCGCGACCGCTCGGAAGAGTTTGGGGTTTTGGCCGTGATAAAGTTCACGAACTTCATAAAAATTGAATACTGTAGGCAAGGGTGTCTTTGGGGATGTTGTTGTTGTCATTTTGGCATAGATGATGTTTTCTGAAATCGTGTCGTCGTCTCTTTAAGTAGGGACTGCAGCACAGGGCACTAGCACTTGAAACTCTTCTCTATTGACAATACGAAAACTGCCTTATATATATATATTTGTGTGTTGTAACAGAGTTTAATCCTTCACACTGACAACAACAACCTCGGGTGGTGTTCAGGAGAATTGATCAGTGGTCCTCTAGAATCTCACCCGCGACGAAATACTGAGCAAATTGTTCTCCGACTGCATGAAATAATTAGTTTATAGTGCCTCATCAAGAGTGGAAATATATTTAACGCAACCCTGCTTATTAGTTGACCTACAGACTCTCAACCGGAGAGAAAGTATATTTCACTTCCTTCAGGATGCGCACATTCTAATATATTTTTCAAAATATATTTTCTGTACCTGAGTATCGGGTTTACGATTTAAAGTGGCGTCTTTCTACGAATCTATGATCCTGCGCTATATGCATATATGTATAATTATTATGTATAACGAATTATAATTATGCATATATGTATAATTAATATATATAAGGAGTTATAATTATGTATGCAGCATTATCTACGAATTTAAAATTATTATTCTATATACTGGTAAGAGCACCCTACGTGTGACGTTCAGGAGGAATGGCCACTAACCCGAGAGGGAGTACAGCTCAACTTAAGCTCCGCTGAGTAACGTTTAATAGTAACTCATCACAAGAGGAAAATATTTGAGAGCCCCCCTGCGTATTAGTTGACCTACAGGCTCACCAGAGAGGAAGTATATTTCGCGCATCCTGAGTAGTGGGTTATCGACTTTGTAGTAATTAAATTAAAATTTCTTCAAAATGTGTTAATTATTGTATGAATCTAATTGTATGTGTGTGATGTTTGTGCTCGTGTAAATAAGGGGTGTGAGTTCTCCAATTTATGCCAAGAATACATTAATCCAAATAAACCCAGTTACAATCTGCTTGCCCAAACTGTACCGTAATATATAAATATATATATGAAACAAAATTTTGAAAAAAATGCTGTTAAATTCATAATAGAATGACCTAATTGAATTATTCCTTTTGATATATATTGTATATATATATATATATATATAAAGCAAAATAACTTTTTCATTGTTCCCACTATTTAATTTTTTATTATTCCCTCTATTTATTATTTTATTATTCCCATTATTTAATTTTTTGTTGTTCCCATTATTTTGTTTTGTATTGTTCCTACTAATTAATATTTTATTGCTTCCACTATATAATTTTTTTTTATTGCTTCCACTATTTAATTTTTAGACTGCTCCCATTATTTAAATTTTTATTGTTCCCACTATTTAATTTTTATTGTTCCCATTATTTAACTTTTTATTATTCCCATTATACTATTTTATATATATCACCCCTTACTGAAATAAAAAGTCTTGAAAATACGTATTAAAGTAATTCGAATAATTCCCGAATGACATAATTTAATCAATCAGTTTATCATAATCAATCAATTTTGGGATAGCATCTTAAAAACAAAAGAAAACAATTGCATGCATGCTGTATAATTTAATTTAATCCTTTAATGTATGTTTATTTTGACAACAATTTAAAAAGTGTGAGCCAAAATAAAAAAAAAAATATTCCTTCTTTACGAATGAGAAATAAATATATTAGAAATAAAATATGATAAAATATGATGTTTCAATAAAGCTTTACGAATGCATTCTTTTTGTTATTTCCATAAAATATTTGTTTGACATTTTAAATAAAGATTTGTATTAAATATCGCAGAAAGTTGTGTAAAAGCATGTTTATTTCATGTCTCAAGTGCTTGCTTAGATTTAATTTAGAAACTCTATACAAATAAATACTGTCTGAAACTTCCACAAATAAAGTACTGTGAATGAATTTATATAAAATACAACTACATGCAATGACAATGTATCCATAGATAAAAACCCAGAAATTGCAAACGCATTAGTTTAAAAGATTTCTTTGAAACGTGAAGACTTTAATATTCTGGTATAACAAATATTGAACAAATATTAAGGAAATCTAAATATATATATTGGACAAAATGTATTAATGAAACTAAAACAATCATCACTGTAGCACTCTTTTCTACGTATTCCCATAATCTTAAGGATTATGAAACATATATAACATATTGAAAACATATTATTGAAAACATATTATTGAAAACATTATATAACATATTGAAAACATATATTATTGAAAACATTATATAACATATTGAAAACATATTATTGAAAACATTATATAACATATTGAAAACATATTATTGAAAACATTATATAACATATTGAAAACATATTATTGAAAACATTATATAACATATTGAAAACATATTATTGAAAACATTATATAACATATTGAAAAAGTCTGTTTAAGGAAAACGTAATCTTTATATGATATTAAAAGGAATATGTACATAGACAAATGTAAGTAATTATT